>JARJEB010009366.1:0-22286 GCA_030264535.1 Liometoxenus newtonarum | reverse complement strand
TAATTATTACACCACTAGTGGTGAAATAATTATTTAACCACTAGTGGTTAAATAATTTTTTTCATCACTAGAGAAACAAAATGACACTTTACGCAACTGAAATGACATATGAAAAAGTTAACATTACGCAACTGAGTTGGGAAAATATTATTAATAAATATAGAAGTTAATCATGTTATTTGTAGCAACACTTGGTATGTATAAAAACGAAGGATAACTTTACTCAGCTATACGATAGTCACTATAGAAGTAGTTAAATAAATCGCTCGTTTTTCCGATATTTCCGGTCATTAGGCATTTACTATAAAATCAATATACTATATGAACATGCCCTCTCAAAAATGATATACTTGTCCTGATGGTAAATTATCTCGTAGTTAACAGAGCAATCCAGGCCAATACAGCAATTTATTTGGAGAAAATTGTCATCTCAAGTAACCCAATAAAATCGCCTGCATAAGACGTAAGTTAATCGTCATAGGCATCGACGGCTATCGACGATATGCCATGGGGGTGCAAGAGCCCTTTGAAGCTTCAACCGACCCTCCTCTTTTCATATATTTTCCTTTTAAATAATTCACTCACTGCATGTTTCATGTTTCAAGTTGTTCCGTTTGCAAATATTCTCTTTTAAATTTTCATTTCCGATTTCCTTTTTAGCCCTCTCGATTCCGCCTTTAAATGTCGTTCAGTTCAGCGTTTAAGTTCAGAAATCTGCCTCAGATCAGGAAACCGGAAAGAAAAACCAACTAAAGACTCTATTTACCAACTGAATCAAAAATAATTAGAGTCTATTTATTGCGGTGACATAATGTTTCAACGCGTTCAATTAATGTATTCCGAAGGGCAAAATGTACATACCTATCTATATCTTCAACCTTAGTTAATTTATCATACTTTGCATATTAAATACAGAAGATAATGTCGCTATTATAGCACATCTCGTTGTAAATTACTATAGAGCTCATCTCATCTACAACTAAAGTACAACTAAATTTACTACACGCTCGGTAAGATTAATTTCCATCACGTACACGTTCACGTATTTATTATCTATTCGGAATTATGTAACTATATATAGGTATGTATGAGCCTAATCTTATTGTCGTGTGTGTATAGGAGCATTACGCGCTTAATAAACTACCCTCAAAAGCTCGTCATAGTGAAATACGACATCGAAGTTATGGGTTATGTTTATGGATGTAACATTATGGGGATGTGGATGAGGATGAGTTGTTGAAAACCCTACTACGCATGCATAGTCACAACCCTTTAGTTTGAATAAGCGAATAGGGCAATTATAAAGTTCAAAAAGCGTTTGCTTCATTCAACATTTGAATGTTTTCCCTCTTTTTACATGATGACTATACAAAATGTAATCGGATGAGCCAAACTGTCAAAGTGGAAAATGCTAAAGGACAAATTTATTACCTACCCGTATATACGAATAGGGAAAAAGGATCATGTAGTTATTAACAACGTAACGAAAGTTTCAACAGACACTTGAACTGTGAAAAGTTTTTCGCTTTCTCGTTGTTCCTTGTTTCCTATTACATCGTGAAACTTCGTAATGTCAATGAAATACAATTAGTAGCTCGTTAAATGCTTATGAGAATACGTAAAGTCATAAATGGAAAAATTTGCTTCCTTTTTTTTTAGTTTAGTAGAGAAACGAGCAAGAAATTTTAAGGTTGCTCGTTTACAAATATTATCTATGGTGCTACGTGCTTCCGATCGAAAAGCATAGAGGTTTTGTCTGGGTTCATTTCAATTTAATTCTAACGTTATAGTTACAAGTATCCTGGGAGCTAGTTTCATCAACATTTTGAACAACGAACAACATGTGTACGAAACACGCGTTCAGGACGTACCACCACATCATTTTAAATTTAAATATTAAATAAAATGTAAAAATGATTTTCAAACATTAAAACGTCCGATTGCTAAAAAAGTCTGGGGTTGATAATAAAAATAGAACCGATCCTGATAAAGCTAGACTACGCATTCGTGTAGAAAAATTACATGTCTGACACAACTCTTGAAATATCGCTCTGCTACTATTATAATTCAAATCAAAAATTTCCTGATTCCTATGGTGGTGAAAAGCTATCTAGTCGAAGTTGAAACAACTTTTCTGCGAATAGAACAGAGAATGAAACGACACGGCGGAATAGCAATCATAAATTTTTTAATTTTCCTACATTTCCTACATAGTATTATACTGTTACTATACCGTGCGTTTATTTTACCGTGGAACATAGCATGTGCCATGTTCGCAGCTAACACACATACCGACGGTCGGGGAGAGAGTGCGGATGTGGGACGGACGACGACACACCACGATGACAATTGATTATTGATCGTGCATCGCCACTGCCATGAGTTTGACTCGTTACTATAGCTGGGAACATAGCTATGTTCGATGGTAAAATAAACGCTCTGTGTACCTATATATATACAGTATTTATACATTTGTGCAATGTTGCAAAGCTTCGGAAGCCAAATGCTGCATGATTGGCATTGCACCGAGTCGAGAACAACTTGAGCTTCACGTCAGCATTTCAGGTGTCGGATTGAAAAATTGACATGTAAAACTTGACACATTAAATTGCAAAGTTCACGCCAGACCAAACCACAGAGTTCACTTACTGAATTACTGTTCTTGGCGCGAGCTTCCGAACGTATTTGAAACAGATTTGCTGGAAGAAAAGTTTGGTTGTTTACTTGTTGTATGTAGTTAGTGCGGTGTAAAGATATATAAGTAGCTTAGTTACTGTACTGTTGATGTTGTGTCCTGTGTTATATTAAAACAAGTCAATAGGAAGAGGTAGAGGATGTTGCAAGTCTGCTACTATGCATATAGCCACAACCAAATTCAAAGTACAGAGTTTGATCGTTCAACAGTCAAATACAATTAGTTCACATCCATATCAGGACAAAATTCGACGGAGAATAGATTTTGTGTGTGCGAGAGTGTATATTTGATTACGAATTCCATATTTATCGGCTGGTACAGGGCGGCGTGTGATAATATGCGTGAAGACAATTTCGGTTGAGTGAATAGGCCATTCCTTAATTCAATGGTGTGGCTTATTGACGTTTTGCTATGAATCGCAATCGCATAATATTATCTTTGGTTTGTGATTCCAGTTGCCGTATGCGTTATCAGTAACGTACGACAGCGAGGGTGCAATGCTACCACCCCAAATGAATATTTCATCAACCGGTGTGATTCCAACATCTGTGCAGACGTTTAGGTCCGTTGCGGGCGTAAGATTGTCGTATTCGTTGTATGAAATACTACAAACAATATTCTATGTTGCAGAGTACGTCTATTGTGCACTGGTTTAAAGAGCGCCGAAACCGAAGTGCAACTTCTGCTGAATGTCACTACATCGAATAGATTCTACAATAATACGTTCCTGCGATTCCGCAGGAACAAAATATGCCTAAAAGGTTTGTGAACTTGACTCGACTCCACCAACTTCTTCCCTTTACACACAGGGCGAATTAAATTTAATTAACAAACATGTTGTACTGTTTTGTGTACACGTGAGCGCACATATACTAACTACATAGTTACGGGATACGGGAGTTTAACTTCATGTATAACGACAATGTTTGGATGCCCCCGCCACCACATTTCGTTCGCATTTCGTTAGACTTAATGTAATGCCATACCGCTTTAAATAAATTCACGCGTACGCATATACCTACGTAATAATCTCATTAATGTTCCTAAAATTACAAAATAATTTCAAAATCTAACCGTACGAACCCAAACAAAGAAGCCACGCAGGGCTGGAACTGCATTGAATAACGTTTAAAAAATTTGACTTGCCCTAAGCATTTAAATTTTTATGTGTGAGTATTAATTTAAGCCGGACATTTGAATGCAAAAATTTGCATTTTTGAAATACTACGGATAACTGAATGCAATATCATCAAACAGTTTCACGTTTTCATTGCAACCATTGTGCATAGACGGATTTTCTAATAAGCAAAACGATGTATTGAACAGCGAACAACGTCAAATCAGGAAACTCGATGATTTTGTCCGCGTGATGAATAATTTCTTTAGAGAAATTATTCATTGATATGAACCGAGAGAGTTCATTCCATTCTACATAGGTATACAGAGCGTTTATTTTACCATCGAACATAGCAAGTAGAGTAAGCAATGTTCGCAACTAAAGTAAATGAGGCAAACTCATGACAGTGTCGAAGCAACATCTAAGATCAAAATGTCGTTATACTGTCAATTATCAATTTTGTTCCTTGTCATATCAATCGTTGAACTTCTTTCAAATAATTCACACAACTCGAATCTCGAGTCAAGACGGTTTCCAATAATCATCAAAATAGCTGGAAAACTGATGCAGGGACCCTCACCCCGCCCGTGGGTGTGTCGTTAGTAATACAAATCCACACTGCCATGAGACTGACTCGTTTATTTTGGTTGCGAACATAGCACATGCAATGTTCGACGGTAAAATAAACGCGCGGTATATATGAATTGCAAATTTTCCACCAAATTATACTTGAATTTGGCTTTATACAAAGTCTATTTAGATGTTTGCTTTTTCTTTCATTTTACTCATAATTTAAATTTTAAGGTATACATCAACGTTCAAGTTTTTTGTAAATTACAAACAAGATATTTTAATGATAATGCAAAAAAACCGAGTAAACTGTTGGCTCCCATTTCTTTCCATGCAGATTTTTGCAAATGAACATACCTACAGATGAAATTATCTTCAAATTATTCTAGTACGTATATGTGGCAAGCTAAAAATATTTTCTATTTTCGCTAAGTAAGCATCGGCTTTTCCGCATCGCCTCCCTGTGATATTTACTTTCCCATTTTATGCTCCACTTTGTCCTCATTGTTTTTACCATCATTGTTGCGATATAAAATGTGGCTATAATTCCATAGGATTTGTTGAATGAGTATGTGGTATTGAAGACATATTTGTACCCCTTTGAATACATGAATAATGTTGTTCATTGTTCACTTCGATTCATATACTTATGATAGTAAGTACTGAAATGATGATATTGAGCTACGACTTATTTTTACTTATGGTTTATATGGAGAACGTGCCAAGAGAGCGGGAAGAAATGAGGGTTGATAAAAAATTGATGTGAAACTGTTCGGTGTTCCATGTATAGGCGCCGACTCCATGGGTGCTCCGGGGCTCGGGCACCCATGAACCTCAGATACGTGGGTGCCGAGCACCGTTGAGCTTGTATTTAAATTTGTGGCTTTCGATTTGATCCAAGGAGCTGCACAGAAACAGAACCGGTTCCAGTCTTGGAGTTCTACTGGAGCTGTTTCAGTGAAGATATTAGCAGTTTCTTGGGTCAAATCGAAAGCCATTATTTTGCCAACATCCAAGTTTGAATTCAAAATCATATTTAAAGAAATCTATCTATAATCTTGTATTTTGTTAGACCCGCGTCACCCGCGCGTTTTCTAAGGTTAGGTGAATTTCCAAACTAAATTTCCACATTGGACGGAATTTAGTTCGATGCGCTCGCGGGCACCCATGAAGATTTAAAAAAACCCGCCGCCTATGGTTCCATGTTATGATGTTCCACCCTCTTTGTGTGTTTTCCTTCTTGATATTGAAAGAGAATTGTGTTTACTGAAAATAACCATTAATATTGAAGAGTTGTTTTTTCTACAAACAGGAGTAAGACCGCCTTCGGAAACGATTCGTCTTGATCCAGATAGTTTGACGAGCTCGACGAACTCATTATACGTTGCTGTCGGTTGTGCCGTTGGTATGATCTCCCTGGTGGTAATCACAACTTCCACAATTTGTATTAAATCTAAGAAAATGCGATCACAAGAACCCCAGTAAGTAATCTATACCTATATTTGTTTATTTTAACTATGCATATAAATTATTCTCCAATTTTATTGTGTTTTAAAATTTATTTCATTTTTGTTGTTGTTGGAACGTTACATGAACGATGAACGTAAAATTTTCCCATTACAGGTTATTAGTATACTCAACTATGATTCACCCTTATTATAATGTCCCCTCGATATTACTATATATATTTTTCTATATACGCATATCGAACCTTAATGGAAAATCAATGATGATGATGGAATGAAGTATATAGCATCGACTATTACACAAAGTTTAGTAATAAAAATTAAATTTGCTGAGCCTGTGGTATAAGTATACTCATAAATTCACAACATCGCATACTGCAAGTCCGGGAAAGTCGCGCCTTCCGTTTGCAGACCCACTCCATTCCAATTCCCCGTCGATTTTATTATTTTTATTAATACAATTTTTCCCGTGGAGTTTCCTTCATTGCATCGTTGTAATTCATATTCACGCATCTATTCATTTAAGTTTGAATGCAGTAATTATAAATACACAATGAACTATACTTAAACGATTTGAAATGCATTAATTAACGATGCGCTTTCATTTAATTGCAATTAATTCGTTCCTTCTCCTCGTGAACGCTGTCATCCGATAATAATACTTCATTAATAAACTTCTTTCTTTGTTTAGTTATATGAGTGCCGCCTACGATAGTAATCAACACGTGTTTGTGCGCTTGGGTTCCACCATCGGACGAACACCAAGCGCCGGGAGCGGCAGTTACGCGACCATCGCGAGCATCCATAAATCACCACCGTCGCCTTCGCCATACGCAACTAGTGATGCACTTAGAGTATCATATTATGCATCATCGCAGGTCATGCTGCTTTCTCAGGTACCTACTTGGCAAGTTTGAGTCTTTTTATTTTATAGACGTGTTGCGCGAAACGGAAAAACGAAGCGGCAAGGGAATCAATTACCCAAGTTCTTTTCCACTTTACCCTGAAGGCACACATTTCTATGCAACTAAGGTGCACAAGAATGTAAGGGTAAGCACAACGCTAGTTCAGGAAAGTGTTCCTTTCTTCCGAGGAATACATTAAACGTGAATATAAGTACTCGAAGTAGGTATGTTCGGTCGGGATGAGATGTCAGCAGATTACCATAAATTTCGACCGCTTTTGATTGAATCAAAATCGCATTAGAGTCATCTGCAGACAACTCCGGCCGCTTTCTTATTCTATATTATGCGAAACCTACATACCTATACAGTATCAATTTTCCCAACGCGAGATTCCTTTGTCGGCACTGGCATTGTGGGCTTTTAACATGCATAGTTTTGTTTTTGGAAATCCCATTTTAGAAGTCTATTAATTCGTCTCGACCCCCAAGGCGTGAGGGCTGGCTTGGCACTTTGATTGAACAAATGTAGATTTTGGGGGATGCCTATACATATACACGTCGCGGAATATCGGCATTAGTTGCGGCATTTGCCCACGCAATCGCCTTGTCTTATCGGTTGTCGTGCCGTTCCAAACGCATTGAAAATTTTGTAGGGATGCGAAATTTGCCGTCGGTTATGCGAGAAAGAGATAAGCTCCGCAGGGCATAGAGGACAACTGAACTGAAATAGAAACAACGTGCACGAGAGGATTCCATGTCTAAAGTAAATACTGTTGAGTCCGTCTCACGGGATTAACACAGCTTAGTCATGCCCCGAAGCGCATTCAATTTACTAGCATTGGGGTGATGTACGTACTCTCCACTGTACGCACAATTTTATTTATAACGAGTCCTCATCGCTACTAAATGCTATTAAAATCCTGAACAACAATAAAGCACGTGCGAACAGAACACGTCCAGTCTACACTTGAGTGCAAATAATTAAATCCGTAAATGTTTCATCCGAGATAGCCGCTTAATTATTATTGTATTTACATGACTGCAGAGGTCTGCAACCATACTTAAGTTAGTAGTATTCCCCTCCTATAACAAACTTAAATCTGAACTTTTCTAGATGGTGCTACAAGATCCACGTTCATGTGATCCAACTGATCGTATACGCGCTCTTGCTGTACCTGGTTCAACTATAACTTTGCAAGAAATTACACAAGAGGGCACGTTTGGCCAGATATATCGCGGTAAAACTCGCCAACAGGAAGCGGTAATAATAAAAACCGTCACTGGTAAGAGTATACAGTCGTGCAGAAATATTTATAGCCCTTAAATTACCCAATTTTTTTTCGTATGTGAAATAGAGGCCGCATCGAAAATGCAAGTGTCCGTATTCTTGGCCGAAGGGATGATGATGTTCGGAATGTCACACAAAAACGTACTGCCCGTAATCGGAACGAATACCGACAACTCGAGGAAGCCCTTATTAGTCTATCCCTTTACGAATAGGGGCAATTTAAAAAGGTACTTTAACTTTAAATACTAAACTATTAGACCGAAGCGCGCTTTTTGCGAAAAGTTAACACAAAAAAATTTATTGCAGGTTCCTAATGAAATGCCGCCAAAGAGACGAAGAACTTTATCCGCTGTCGACGCAAAATTTAGTCGATATGGCAATACAAATCGTTTTGGGAACAATGTATCTACATGCACAATTGGTGTGTCATAAAGACTTGGCGGTGCGTAATTGCGTGTAAGTATAAACAATCACGAAATAACGAAACATCAACTGATTTATAATAATTTCTCTTGGTCACAGAGTCGATGATAAATTGAAGGTAAAAATCACGGACAGTGCACTCTCCCGTGACTTATTCCCCGGAGACTATTCGTGTTTGGGTGATAACGAAAATCGTCCGATAAAATGGCTCGCCCTCGAAAGTCTTCTCAATAAACAATTCAGTGGAGCATCGGACGTGGTAAGTTTCTCATGTGGCAGTAAAAGTTTTATTGCTTGCAACTTGCATTTTAGTTTTAATAGTGAGTGAGGGAGGCCCTTCACACACCACAAAAAAAAATGCCAGCGTCTTCCAAGACTCAAAAAGTCCTTTCCTTTTCATTCCAATTATCTTTCAAGTCGAACCGATATGTGTATGGAAGCGAGAGACGCGAAACACCACAAAAAAATAAGAGCGCCATAAAATATTTCGGAATACGAATAGTAATAACAAAACATTAGATTTCAGCTTTCAGTTTCAAATGAAATGGAACCCAATAACAATATGAACTAAATCTATAGCTGGCCATTAAAATATTTTACAACTTTCTTGTTTGGGAAATTTGCAATATCCTCTACAATAACCCGGGGCCCCGGCCAACCGACAACTGATTCATTCTATTTCTTCGTATACGCATAAGAATATCGAATATCAGCTCCTTTACTTAAAAACACTCATATATTCTATACATATATGTATGGTGTTTTCTTTTCAGATTTTGAAAATTTCAAAGCGCTCTTTATTCGACGACGACAAAACAGTTTCTCCTCGTTCTGTCTCTACATACTCTCGCACATACATTAATTCCACAATGCTTTTTCCTTTTAGAACTTTGTTTCTTTCGGTCTGGTTTAGGTTTGCAGGCGTTTGTTTAGTCTAATATTCCCAAAAAGATATTTAATTAGTTAAGAAATACATATATCTAACTAAAACTAGACGAAAAAAGTTCTTGCCGCGCATGAAGAGTTTTTCGTGCAATGACCTTTAAGTATAGCAACCAGCAAACAACAAACACCACACTTCAATTCGAATTAAAACCTGTTGTAATTTTATATTTAAATTTCCGATCGCAAGAAATTATATGTAGACATACACATACACATACAATAAAACCGATTCATACACTTTTATAATTAAGTATATTCATACACAGTGTCTCAAGAAGATATAAGTACAAAAAAATATCGACACATTTAATTCAGAAAAACTAATTTACGTATATAGTTGATTTTTCAGGAATAACTTGAAACATAATGTATATTTTTCGATTAGTGTTTTAATGTTTTGCTAGTATTGACGTTCCAATTGTAGGTACGTGTGCGATCGGACCGTATAATAGTGTATTTCGCTGTTTTCATCACATCCAACAACTCTAAAGTATTAACTATGGGCCCCTGTTCCCACTTCGCCGCCTCGTGCAAAGGCAACTCGCGTAATTTTTTTCTTTCTTTCGGTCTTTCCTTCCATCACGAATATTTATTATACTCTACAGTGTATAAAGTCTTTCTACGTATGAGGTGGTATTAAACAGACGGATACATAGCCTGACGAAGAGGAACCGCATCAAAGGATTATATCGTGTGAATTGGATAAAAAAGAGAATACAAGGCTATTTGGGTGAATAACCTTCGATATAGTTGTGGAGCCATTCTCAAATGATCAAAATGTATGGCCTCTTCATCCATTTATTCAACTATTCATTTTCATTAGCATTCATATACTAGACTTAGATAATTCACTTATTTAATGGGTTGTTTACATCATATTCTTTCCCCGGGTGCTATGCGTATGAATATTTCTTTTGTGATGAATGATATTAACATTTCGGTTGTTAATTAAATAACGTCTGTTTTGATTTATTAGACGAATAAACAGGCACACGAAAGGGAATGGTTTTATTTGAACAAATTTGACGCTTAAAGCATCCGATTCAATTAATTATTACCGCAACATCACATGTTTGAATACATCGTTATGAATTATTTCAAATTCACAAAATCTACGTGCAGCCATAGGCAACGATAATTTATATCTACAAATGCAAGGATTATTTATTGCAACAAAACGCATTTGCATTTGAATATGAATTGAGTTGTCACCCTGTTATTATATTAATGAACATTTTAAATGTATGAATTGGGAAATGAAAATGATTGATTATTGGAGCACTGAGCAATTATTAGTAATTCATTTCGGTTAATTTAGTGGTCGTTCGGCGTAGTTCTCTGGGAGTTAACGACGTTAGCGCAACAGCCCTACGAGGACATGGATCCATTTGAAATGCCAACATATTTAGGAAATGGATATCGACTACATCAACCGCTAGGATGTCCTGATGAGTTGTAAGTTCATTATTTCAACAAAACAACAAATAGTTTTTTGTTTGTTTCTGTTTTGCGTTAGGTACTTATTTGGTCTACATCATTTATTGCATTTTGTCGATTAAATTATAATACGTCTATAAGTGTTGTCATATTGAGTTAAAACTTTGAATTGCTTTGTGGTTATGTGGTGCAATTAACTAAAATGTTTATGCCTTTCCAGGTTCGCGATGATGAGTTGTTGCTGGCTGTATAATCCAAACGAACGACCAAACTTTGCTCAACTACTAGCGTATTTACAAGATTTTTATACTGCCCTAGGGAAATACATTTAAGTAAAAATATAATTAAGTGCACGTTCGTACATGGATCGTTTTGATGGTATGTGTTTTCTTTCATCAGATTTTCTGATGAGTGAAACACGCCGTGACGACCGGCAGACCTATCAACACGTCTTTCAGAATATTTAGCGTAATCGCATAAAATCGATACGATTACTTATCGAAGCCAAATGTTTTACGGTGAGACATCCCAATACAAAAATTCAGAATACAAATGTGATATCTTGTATTAATAATAAGTAGTAGGTATTTTAATCTATATAAATAGGTAATTTTTTTCCAAAACATTCATTTATATACTACGTTCACCGAAGACATTCAGTAAGTTCACTGCGCAGTAGTCTCACCAATAGCAACAAACAATTCAAATTTGGCGCGCATTAGTAGGAGGAGCACTTACTGAATGCGTTCCCAAAACGCAGTATATCATGAATGCAGGTAATCGTGTAATTATAGGTATAAATTATAATTTTCTTGTTAGTTCGGAATAAGCAGGGTTTGTTTAAAATTTAAAAATTGTAAGTCCTTCATGTTCATATTAATTATTATGAAGAAATGAAAAAGTTGGAATGTATGCTGGTGTTATTAAGTAGTAAGTGTTCTTCAAATTTAAAGAAAGTGAAATGAGCTATTTATATATGCAAAACCTAATTGTTTCTACGCGACTCAAGTTATAAACAAATGTGCATTTCTATACACATATAGAACGCACGATATGCGATTATGGAAATAAACTTCCTGAGATTATGGGATCAATGAATAAGAAGTATTACTGCTGTGGTAAAGAATATGTGCGTCAATTTAAACGACTCAACGGTTGAAATTTTGTATGGCTACACAACAAAACGAATAGAGTAAAAATTATCATTTAAAAGAAAATATAATTTTTAGCAGATATTAATAAATTACCCGTCAGTCAAATGTCAAATTACTGTTTGGATTTTTTGATCTGTACTTACTCATTTAAATTTATAAGTTGCGATATTTTAAAATTACTAATAGTGCAATTAATTATTGTTAAAACGAAAATAATTATTAGTATAAATGTTCAATGTACTTCCTGTCTACATGTAAAGTAAATTTAAAATCTTTTGCGATACATTCAGTTTTAAAACTCAATACTTACTCAATTAGCCCTGAGGTGACTTAAAATAAAAGGAAAACTTTACAAAACCAGAAGAAGCTGAAGGAACTCGAAAACTTTAAATACAGCTAAACTTTTGCGCTATTTTTAAATTATTAAGACCTTTGTTGGAAGTTTTCTGAATTATTTTTTCGAAGTAGTCAAATAAAGGGCCAAAGATATCCGATATACATACTAATAGGCATATTAAGAATTGAAATTTGAAATTAAAAGTGAAATTAAATGTATAAAGAAGTAAAAAGATGACATTATTTATATATGTATATGTATAGCGTACAGTAGTTAATATAAATGAATGTTTTATAATGAATTGACTAATGAAAGATATGAGATTGATGTATTTGTATAATAAACCTTTATAAATGTAAAATTATGTTCGAAATGTAGATTTATTTATTTATTTATACTAAACTAGTTCAGAATGTTTGACTCATTTCTGCCCGAAGCAAACAGCACCGGCAGTAGCAAGTGGCAACTCAATGTATATCTTACTGTAAAATCCCGAATATTGGTCAAAATTATTAAATCCTTGCATTTACCGGTCAATTCTAAGTTTGACGATTATCCCTCACTGCATTAACTACCTTAGGACCACACTGCCAAATAAAGAATAACCCTCACGGCTGCTAACCAATATCCTGGGTTAAAATCTGACTGGTGATAGGATTTACTTGCTAAGCAAGGATTTACCTATTTCGGACTTTTACAGTAACATATATATTCTACATCGTACTTGTTTACTTGTATATTTTTTTGCTACTCCCTATTAGCGCGAAACGCAAAAGCAAAATTCGAACGAATTCGGCTTGCTCCTGTTGCCGGCGTTGCCACTTTTTGAATTTACTGACGTAAACCTACCTAACTACCTTTGCTTAAGCCTACGTGCTTATGTAACATGATCTTAATTTAGTTAAAGATCGCCGCCATTCGTTTAAAGTTGGTGAAGGGTAGACGTAGATCGAGTTATTAAAAGGCATTCGAATTGCTAATGTGCTTTGATAATGGATCATAAAATCGACGAATTTAAAAAGGAAACAAAACATGAAGCAATTTATTTTCAAAGCAAAACGCAAATCATCATTTATTTATATATCTATATATTTAAAGATTAGTTCCTAGTTCCTATTTCTTTCAAGCATGATGCTATTTGTGATGAAATTGATTCACAAACAGAATGTTGTTTATAATTGTTTCCAGTAAACTACGGCGCGGAATGTTTTCAAGCGCACGTGAGAATTGTCTATAATTACAAATGCCTTGAAACTGTTTCATTTTCAATTATTATTATTGTTTACGAAGCTTGTGTTAGAAGTTAGGTTAGACGGTATAGGTGTCATTATTGAAAGATCGCACCGATTAGTTCCCCTCCCGCACAGTTCCTCACTTCCCGTAAATTTGCCGATGCATGCTGTGCTTGTAATTAAAACATTGGTTTCTTTACTTTTGCTCGCCTCGCGCTGCCGCTTGCGCCGCCCCACCAACCGGTTTTATTTATTCATTTATTCAGCCAAAGAGATCTAGCGTTACGCAATGAGTGAACAGAAATATAGATACAGATTTATGACGCAAATTTTGACGACTACTTACAAATAAACAAAGTCAAGCGTCAAGAGTAAGGGCTCCCGAATAATTTTTATATTTGCGTTTAAACTTTCGTTGGCGCACTTTTTAACTTTCCTTATAACTTATAACTCTTTCCTGGTGTTTAATAATTCTATGCAATATATTATTTTTACCTTCTCCATTGGCAATGAAAACGAAACAAAAGTCGATACTAAACCCCATATCTTAGGTATTTATGCGAATGAATTGGGCGTGCGCGCCTGACTCAAAGTTCGGGATTTACGATTTACAACAGGCCATAATGGATTGAAATGCAAATTTACAGTAGGGATTGACATTAAGAAGTCATACCCTCCTTCCCTACACAATCCCCGCGTTCCCCGTACCCAGACTCCTTTCGTTTCGATGCACGTTGACGCTTTCTTGGAAGCTTTCTAAAGTCACTGAGCGCAGCAATATGAGCATCCCTTTCGTTTCAGGCGCGCAGTAAAGGCTTAACACTTTCTGCACGCGTTACGTCCGAATCTTCGGAACCATCACGATTCACGTCAACGGTCAGTGCAATTCATCATGTTCTGTGTTTACTGTGTGAAAACATCTTTAATTGTATCAAACATTGGATTGTCGTATTGAATCAAATATCTATTAAATGCGGAAATAACAATTCGGTGAGTTGCATTTTGCATATTTTTCAATTTCCTCGAAAGGTGATTTGCTAGGTCGTTAGGAGGAATTTAATTGACGACAACTTGATAGATAAATTCTCGATGTGCTTTGCATGCATAATGCAAATAAAATGATTCATAAAGTATCAATTATAAAATCGCTTGTTTTTCTATATAGGACTAGGAGCTGGCTGTGAATAATGACATATTTCCTATTCATTACCGACTTTACAATATTTTTAACTTATTATAATGAATTAATTAAGATTAATAAACATTTTGTGCATATATCTACCGGGATTGATCTTAATAGCAGCCAAAAGTATGCCATTAGTGTGGCCAACAAAGAAACGTTCATTTTTAACATTTGTAGAAACATTAATCATATTCATATTGAATTAGAATGAAGTCATCAAAGATCGCAAGATACATTCATTGTTGCGCTCGTTTTATATGTAAAACTTAAGTAAGTATTCAACTAGTTAGAGAAAAGGAAAAGCAACTAATGTATATAATAATACAATGTGTTTACGAAAATTTAAATAAATCAAAAGGATTAATATTATTAACACTCGCACTCAATGATTTTAAAAAAAAAGATGCAACATGGTGATTTCTACTTATATATTGTGCAACCTGCATTTGAAGGAATTTTGATATATTTAAATTGACGTAAAAAAGAATATCTTAAAACATCCAATACACATTTGAATTAGATTGTAGCATGTAAAGTCTTATGTAATCACATGCTTAGTTATAAACATGGCGCGAAGGTTAACTTTGAAATAGTTGTTACTGTTTGTTGTTAGTTAGTTGTTACTGAATATCATCTTTTTACAATAGATACAACATTTACTTTTTTATATGCTGAGCATACAAAAATGAACAAAGTACGTAGGTTTCCCTGCTCAACGCAGAAACAAAAACAAAAAGATTAAAAATTGCGCGCAGCACGCAGCAGTCTCTATAATAAACAAAAGCAACTTAAATTACTTTTCACTTTTTAAAGTAAAGACAACACTTGTTCGTCTGCTACTATATACTTGAATGACCTACACAAATGTAGTATCGAATATATTCGGTTTTATTCTAATTTTTAAGACAAATCAAGTATAGTTTGAGCGCCAGAAATAGGTAAATTAAATGAATCACAAAACGAAGAAGAAGGTTCACTTGGGTAAAATCCATCTTATTTTGATTTATTTCTAATTTTTTATATTTTACCTATAAAATATTGTCGTTAATTCTTGAACGGATAGTGAACTAATTTCTAGTCATATAATCGTTATATTTCCAGTTGTGAAAGAAGTCCGAATAAGAAAGGTTTTTATGCATTAAACGAATGCATATAATTAAGCTCGAATTCATATATTTATCATCATATCAAGGTAGCGGAACGAGTGAATGTTGATGCTTTTATTTTAGAAAGAAACCTTGAGTCGCCGTTTGAATATTTTGATTGAATTGGTTGCGTATGCGCGCTATCGAAATATAAGCTGAAAATTTTTACTTGTACTATTGCTAAGTACTAATAAACATTAACATTAACAAATCAATTTCGTTGACGCAATGAATACTTTTTAAACGTTAAAATGTATAAACTATAAACTATTTTTCGACGCACTGTGATGCTTTAAATATAGGTATAGATGAAAATAAAAATTTTAAATATTATTTTTCACTTTTAGTTTTTTCAGTCGCGTTACTGACATGTGAAGTTTCATTATCTACTATCTAAATAATATTCATACATAGTGGCAAAATTAATGCACCTAAAACGAAACTGAAAATAATTGCAAAAAGAGCATTTAAATTTCAAAATAGAATGGAAATTGTCCACGTCTACCAATATTACCTGACCTTATTTGCGCTTATAATTTAAATTTGAAGCAGTAAATATTTTTTTGCACACAAATTTAGTTCATAGAAAATTATTTATTATGTATGTATTATATTCCTGGTGATATTTTGTGCATTAAACAAAAATAAATAAATAAATAAATAAAATGCGATAAATGTTCGTTTTGACTCTCTGTTAAATCCTATATTTTCGAGTGTAGACTAATGTGGAGAGCAATTGCGATTCGAAATTTCAAAATATTCACTTTCTATGACTTATGAAGCATTCTAAACCTAAACCGACATCGTTACTATAAAGTTGTTACCACCTTTCTATGAGAAACAATTACGTATTATGATAGAAATGTTTTATTGTAATTGTTACTTAACGTACCTACATATATCAAGGTTGCATTGATAATTTTTAAACACTTTTTACTTTTTAAACGAATCGAACACATTGGTAGAAATATTAATGAAAACTTTGATTCTTTATTAGCTGTAATTTCTACATATTCGCTGGAAACTCAAAGTTTTAATTTGATTCGATCTTGATCCTTTTGTAGCAATAGTTTTAATGACTTTGTAATTCGTATAATTTAGAAATTAGAAAAACATTAATTATAACCTTCTCTTTGAAACTTAGCAAAAAATCGAAATAAAACAATTGGTACTCGATTGAAAATGGCATTATTAGTGTCATAATATTTCAAGCATCTATTTTTTAGACTACATGTAACGATAAAATTGAAATTTTAATATTACAGACGCATAGATCTCATGGATATTTGTTGTTGGACACTTGAAAGCAATCAATGTTCAAATTGATTACATGTGACCGTCACAGAGCTCGTTAACTTGTCAGAAAACTATGCATGTATTTTTTTTTAAATGTCGCTCACTTGTAACTATATTTTTCATGCACTCATTTCATTATAGGTATGTCATTGTTATCTGAGCATATGGATGAGAAAGAAATGTGTAATTTTTCTAATTTTTGTTACTTTGTCGTTAGAAAGTTTCGTACAACGTTTTCTTGGTTGATTGAGTAAGTTTACTGGATGTGTTGTGTATAAAAGAAATGCTTCTTTAATATGTCATAAATGTGCGCTAATTAAATGGGAATTGTAACACTTACACACGAAATAAAATCAGGCGCAATATGTGATGAAATGTCATTGTACTTTTTGCAGTATCGCAAATACCTATTGCTTCAACTATTTTCTATTTCGTACAGAAACATATTTTAATAATTAAGAGAGAAACTAGTTCAAAAGAGATTTTCATAGAAAATTCGACACCCTAAATTTACAAAATCTTAGAAGAAAAGAGAAAATGTTGCAAGTCTGGAAATGTGGTTTTAGAAGAATAACAAAATAAATGAAGGCCTGAATGGAGAGGATTTTATTATTTCCAGATGTTCGTTCGAAATTCGAAAGAGAGATGATGACCACTTAAAAGTCACTCATTTTTAACCAATTCAAATTGGAAACATTTAAAACTAAAACAAGCACTCACATTTAAATTTACATTTCTAATATTTCCATATTGCCCATAATGTGAATCAGTAACACTTTCAACCACATCCACATCTGCAGCAAGTATATTATTGCCTTATTATTATAAACTGTTGAGAGCAAATTAAAATCGACCATTAAAATAGTTAATAATCTTAATTATTATGACCATGAATGGGGATCTGAGATAGAATTACAGAGTTGGTAGGGAACGTGAGCAATTTTATTGTTTCCTCTATTCTTATCTCAAGTTCAAAATTGTTATTGATGTGTAGAGTGTATATAGAAAAAAACTGGTCAGCACAAAACAACTTGGATTATCTAAACTTATGTGAATATTAGTTAACTTTTCAAAAATAATTAGAAGAAAATAAAATTGTGACTCAAGAAAATGCTACAAATAACAAAATTTTTTCAGAAAGAAAATAAAAGTATTGATTATTTATAAGTATAGTAATTTTTGAGTGTTTTTAGGTTTCTTATGTGTACTTATTTTGTAGGAAAAATTAACTCTTTGGACAGGGATCGAACCCGTAACCTACAGCATATCTATTGTGCTAATTGGTAGAGAGGTAGAGGTATATGGCACTATATAGATTGCGGGTTCAATTCCCGTCGAAAGAGTTAATTTTTCCTACAAAATAAATACACTCAAAAATTACTAATAATAAAAGAATTATTGCTTCTAATAGTCTTGGAGTTGGGCCATTATTGAATTTATAGACCAAGTGTTGATTAATTTAAATGAATGACTCGTCACTCGTTTGTAGGAGGCATTATACGACATCACATCACACTTTTTTTGTGAAAACAATTTTCTCCATGTGATTGTTGATACATATGTTCATGTAATGTGCACACACTTATTACATAAGTCAGTAACGTCTTTGCTTTTGGTGAAAGTAACCGACCAGATTACATCTACACACAATATGTAATAAGTATATTGAGGAATATAAATAAAACATCGATATATGTATATAAAAATATTATTTTTATATCATTATTTGAAGACATATTTTTGCATATGAGTATGAAAAGAAAATGCCTTTGTAGATGGCAATGAGCCCAGCAAGAACCACCTTGATTTGTAATTCACGTCAACGATGTTTTCGTTCATACTTCAAGTCACTTCATTCGGTCAACATTTTCGCAAAAAAATAAGTAAGTTTAATTTGCTGACAATGGCAACATAAATAAATATAAATAATAATGAACATAATGAGTAATGACAGTAACGTACGAATATGAAAAGTAAGCCCGACTCGTTTTGCCGAAACCTTACAAATCTAATTTGCCACCTTCTATTTTCAAGGTTAAGCCGGTTATTACGTTAATTTTATATATGATAATAAACGAAACTATGAAATAACAAACAAAACAAAAAACATATTTAATAACATATACGTATAATTAAGTTATATAAACTTATAATAATTATATTTTCCGTGAGTGTGTTGTGTTTAGTTGATCGCTTCTCTTCTTGTATATATTTACTTGTAATTTATTTTCGTACATTTCATTTCATTTTCGTTCAGAATCAGAAATCATCGTGCATGCACGAAGTTATATATATTTGAACGTATTCTAGAAGCACCAGCTTTGCATTCAATCGTTTGTAATGTCTCACGCTAATTATAAATAATTAATCCACCGAATTCTAACATCAATACATATTTGCAACTCAACTTAACCTGCTTATACAAAGTGTTCGGGTTGTGGTTTCAATCTGTACTTAATTCTGAGTTGCGTATTTTATTTTTATTAATTGATGCGATGCAAGTAATGGAATTTTGCCATTTACATGTAGGTAATTCAATTCAATGTGAAGAATGTTTAACGCCATATAAGTACATCGCTTACAGTCTCGACCACAATCGGTGTTGTTGTTGTTGGCTTTCCTTCATATAATACTACTTTAGTCTTTCTTTAGTTTGGTTACGAACAAGATCGTAAGAGTTGATTGTAAAAAATAAAAATAAAACTTTTACGCGTTTTTCATTGTTGCAAATAATCTCAAATTTATCCGCTGACTGATGCCGACAGTTTTATGCCATCTACGCATAGTATATTATTTATATTCTAAAAATTCTGAAATGTAGCAATTTTTATTGTTCGTTTTTAATTAGTTGCGTTGAGTATTTTTTGAGGACTCATACTGAGATGACGAAATACCGAATGAAATCACGAGATGAAATTATAAATTTAAAAAATTGCATTTCCTTTTAACGTATTTGTATTATTTAACGTATTTGTATATTTTTAGTTAACTCAATACATACTATTATTAATATATTAGTAATAGTAATAGCTTGTAGTTTTATTTTATTATTGTGAATATTAATCGTGAAACCATAGATATATGCAATAACATCAGGTGAAATTACCTAATAGCTGAGACCTGTTATTATAATGAATATTTATCATTTCTTTACTGCTTAGTGAAAATGTGTATACTTAAATAAGTTTCAATGTTTATTTTGATTTTGCAGCGTTCAATAAGTTATTGAATTAAACATCTGTCATGTTATAGTTGTTTTGATTTATTTGGAAACATTGAAATGTTTTTAAATGTTCAAAAATAACAAACTTTATATTTATTTATGCAAAGATGTATATAACAAAACGTAGTGGTCGCTTCTTAAAATTATTACAAGAGAATTACAAGGAGAGGGTAGAGAAAGGGTTAAGGGTAGTTGTTTTCTACCTGATTTTGTGTCAGTAGGATTTTTTTTCTCCATAGAACGAAGCTAGTTTATAGTCAGATATCTTCTGGTTATAAGTCGCATTTATGGATGGAAAAAATTTCACAAGTCACTAAATATAGGCTGACGCTGCTACGTAATACAATGTGATGGGTCGGCGGACTGTATTTCAAGGATAATTTGATACACATTGTCTTGAATTTAATATTAGCCGCAATTGTGCGATTAGCGAGCCGTGTCCGATTATGTAAGCGCGACTATCCCTTTCCTCAATATACGATTGTCTACATCTACATCTATCTACACTCGAACTAAAGCGTTTGCTTTGCTCCTAAGCACATAGAAATTTCAAACATGAACTAACAATACAAATATTCCAACATTCAAACATGGCGAGTTCTCTTCTCCACACTTCATCGCAACTGGCAACATCCCAGCTTGAAAGTTCCATTTCGATGTAAATTAACCTAATAGCTGCGGATAGATGATATAGCGAAATAGGATCGTTTCGATTGTTTCGTTGTTTTGTCTGTCGGTCGACAAAGTGTTCATTCGTTGAAACGTGTTTCAATGGATGATCAAATGTATGAAAATGAAAATATTAGGCGTGTTGATCGCGATTTCGCGATTCATCAGACGATCCGCTTTACGCATGCATAACTATATGTAACAAAACAAGTTATAGGTACGTTTTTGTTTTCAATTTTCATTTCAACCAACAAACTTGTGTCTTACTTAGTTGTTCATAAGTTGAAAGTATTGTTACTTGTTACACTCCGTCATCGCATGAAGAATTGCAATTAAACAGTTTATAAATAAAACCGATGTTGATGGTATCATCAAGTCATTCTCTTAGGGTTGTTGGGTTGTCTGTTGGTAACTAAGTTAAGATGCGTGCAACATTTTTACGTTGTTGTTGTTGTTGTTGTGTTGTTGCATGCTGTTGCCGTGTCAGCGAAGCAAGACCACTTTCACTTCCCTACAAAGCGAAGACCTTGAAGGTTTCAAACAGGTAAAATCAGTCTCGAGGACAGTCGTACCAGCACAAAACGATCAATTACTTAATACGTACAACACAACGTTCGCTTGCATTACGCCATTTGTAATTTATGAGCTTCGCTTGTATTTTCATTTAAATATATGCGAACAAACCATATGAGTACGCACTCGTACATACTATGTGTACTAAAAGCCTATATATTCTATCGATTAGAGTCGTATTCGCATTCGAAACCGAATGGAATAGAGCAATAGAGAAAGGACATTAAATTGAATAAATTGGTTTAAAGTGTTTGTTCAATTTTCATTTTCCCAACAACGCGTCGACGTATCAAGTTTTTTATACCAATTGTAAATGTACCAGTTCAAACAAAACGCACTGACCATGAAATAATATGCCACTTTGCAAAAATTGACTAGATAAATAATAATACTCTCTTCTCATCTCGTCATGATTGCGATAGGTCTGATGACGTAAGTCACGCAGAGTTCTGGACTTAAGTGCCTTATCGTCGCAACCTGGTTTATACGGGTCGGATACAATTACCTAGTGCACGGGTCGGCAGACCGCGGCTCGCGAGCCGCATGCGGCTCTTTGCATAGCGTTTGCGGCTCTTTGAAAATTGGAGACTTGAGAGGTTTTTTTTTTGGTCACCGCGTATTCTTGGAGG
>JARJEB010009365.1:0-10127 GCA_030264535.1 Liometoxenus newtonarum | reverse complement strand
CTATAGGTTTCATTGCGTCGCACTTACGCGTAGTGTTGCAATGCCGGTTCACCATTCGGGTTTGGATCATAGGTAGGCAACTTAATGATCATATTGTGAAACGTTTTTGTGATTGGTCCGGAGCCGCTAGTGGTGCAATGATTGAATGCACCCAAAGGGTGATTTGACTCCACCCAGTTTATGGGTTCGATATGTCGCTCTGACTAGTTCTGAGTAGTTCGCAACTACTTTGAGCAGTTCGGAACTACTCTGAGTAGTTTACACTGGTATATCGGAAGCAATACACCGGGTGCAGTGAAGAATGGACCAAGTACAACCGTTGGATGACGTGATTCGCCAATAAGAGTCAAATAATCTTTAATTTTAGGTTATGCACTTGATTGCACCCTGTCCAAACCCTGTTTATTACCGGTGCAAACTGCCTTGCCATCACTGGATTGACAAAATAAAACGAGAAACAGACTTCGCTATTTTCAAGAGCCATGTCGAATAAAATTGTAAACGGTTGAGTAAAGTTCTTGTCAAAATTATTGGATAATTAAAACTATTCGTATTCATTTATTAATACAATTACGATTCTTAGTGAAAGAAAATATTAACAATCACGCTTGTTTATGTTTAAAGAGAAACTTGGAAAATGTTTCGATTTGATTTTAAATATGAATATAGCTCAAAAAAAATTTCTTATGTTTATCTAATAATCTAATTTCTATTGAAGTAGTGGTAGCAAATATTATTAATCTCAATTTCATCTAGTAGAACCTTAGAGCATATAAATATGGAGAGAGCATAGGCTAATTGGCCCAAAGTTAGCTTTTTATGCCGACTGAAAGGCAAAAATGTTTTAAGTTTTAAAATCTAATATTGCGCAAGCGTGAATAAGAGGTGTGCTCTACACAGGTCAGGTGGAGCCATTGGGTGGGTTCCACCTGACCTGTGTGCTTGCGCAATATCAGTCGGCTTAAATCCATACTGGTAATGCTCCCTCCATATTTATATGCTCTAAGAGTAGAACAGAACAACTGACTACGCACATATATTTTGTGTTAATATGTTTCAACTGTCTCGGCTGAATATGTAAATGACTTGACTTATGCATTCTTCAATTAAAATAGTAAGATTTGTAAGTAAATATGTACAATTTCAATGATCGAAAGTTCACACACACGCTAAATTTCTATCACAGTGCTATTTTTAGTTTTTATGTAACATATCATGCAAATTTAATATGAAATTTAATAATTTAGCACAGATTTTTCGCTCAACTTATAAAATTTACACGAACGCATCAAAATGTTTCAACGCTTAAGAAATAATTCAACAATTCCATAACTTCTTTCCGTGCTTAAATTGACCATTCATTAATGAAATACACCCGTTGAAACATTTCCTTTTTCGATACTTTACTGTCGTGTAGATAAAAATGTTTAGGACTATGTAAGTTAATCGTATTCATGACTGCTTTCTTTCTGTAACAATAGCTGATCACTTTCTTCTTCAGTCACTTCAGTCAACGTAGCATGAGGTTTCTGGTTGTGTTTGTATCGTGAATTTACACGTGTCAGTCCTTCTGTTAGTCCAGTTTCAGAAATACTGAAAATAAAGAAAGACGTAATACGCTGAACGTGCATGGTGGAAATTTCGAAAATAAAAACTTACACAATATCTTCATCATCGTCAGTTGGCAAGGTATAATAAGGATTATGTGCCGCCGGTCGGAACTTGTAACCCGTCAAAACGAAGAACACATACGTAGCCATCTCCCGAAACATTTCATCTAGCCAAGCATATTGAAACGGCACCGTTATCTTCAGTAAATAAACGATAATCCGTGAAAAATAGATGTAGCACACAATCATCACGTAAAAATGACGGAAAAGCTTCAATTTTCTTAAATTAACCGCTGCCTTTCCATCAGTCCGTGATGCTTCCTGCAAATGCCTTATCGACCAGACAACCGGAAACAAAATGCAGCCACAACATAGCAGATCAACCAGTATTAACACATCACGCCACGTATTGTGTTCACGTGATCCTTCCTCCGATTCTTCTAATATAATCTCCGCCACATTCGCTAAAACTTGCAAGGGAATGATTGCCATGAACAGACGTTTGTCCCTGGGGGCCAAGACGTGCTTAATGAAGGTCCAACCAGTACCAACGAGCACTAAAGTTATGAATAGCAAAGCGCCCTTCAGCAAATGAGCGATGTAGAAGAGTATCGCCCAAGTTGCGAGGTGTACGCCTAGAGTTTCGATGAAATGATAGTTGACGCCGTGGAAACCCAAAGACAGGGCTTTTAGAAACACAAGACATGCCATTAAGTAGTGAATTTTGAAGATTGGATGACGTGATTGCCGGAGTAAAAACACCCAGAAGCAACCAGACAGAAAGAAGAGTACGGACATCGTGCAATACAATGCGGGTAGTGGCATTTCTCCAGCTGATAGAAAACCACCGTTGTTTTTCTCGTAAATATGCATCTAGCGACAACAACGTATTAACTTTATTTCATTGGTTTAGAAATGGCTTGAAATCACTTACAGTAAAATCATAACTATGATCCGCTGATTCATAATTGGGACAACTGTGGAAATATAAATTGTATAGACCTTCCTCGGAATCACTAAGCACAGATATGACAAACTGAAACGAAACAAATTATGTATTAACATTAACAAATAAATAATAACTTTCGAAATACCACTAGGAACGACTCAGAGTAACTCTAAAACTACTCAGTAGTACCAAATTCCGCGAGCAGTCACTTCTGAACCACTCGCAGTAGATTAGAAAAAGATACTTACACTGGTATTATAAAGTGTTACACCATTAACAAATTTGCTAACAATGGGTAAACGCAATTTGGAGCACATTTCATTTTGAGGCGGTTGCGAGTCATTGTTTTTTTGTGTTTGTCTTTTCATCCGTTTCAAGTCAGCAAAATCGTTATTGCTTGCAAGAGGTATCTCATCAATTGTTCTATAAATGTGCAACGGTTGTTGCCATTCTGAACTGCAATTGACTCTTAATCTACAAATAAAAATAATACAAAATAAAACTTACTTTCACTCAGTGATAGGAAGCCAATTTGCACAGGAGCAAATAAACGCGTTTGCATTGGGTGCAATCAAACGTTTGCACTGAATGCTGAATGGATTCGTCATTGCACCCGGTGCATTGAGTGCATAAACGTTTGCACCCGGTGCAAATGCGATCACTGCAGTTACTTCAACTTTAAATACTGATAATTACAATTTCCCTTTTAGATCCATAGAAAAGTAAATAGCTTTCGATAAATGTTCACTTCTCTGTGTCCCTTCAGTTCTAAAACCTTGCAGTAAACATTGATCATGTGTGTCCAAGTACGGGTTCATTGCATCGTTTAATGTTCGGTCTATGCTAAATCCAAACTGTAATAATCAATAATTGAGTAAAAATTATGAAAAGAAACACACAACTAGCTTACCAAATCATTTACGTTTTCGGGATTTGCCCAGAAATTTACCAGTTTCACTTCCAATATACCACCTTTATAAAATCCGAATGTACTTAGAGCTATAAATCTTCTCGATTCACCCTGAAATTGCAACAAATTATAAAAATTATTTCTACTTTTAAGATATGAATCGTAGTATGTATAAACTAACCGTAACATCAAGCGTATGCTTTCTACTCAAGCCATTATGTACAAAACATAAAACAATCAGGCACCGCAATAAATGCATCATTACAATCGTGAATTTTCTGTTTTGTACTCAAAAATCCTTCTAAAGTATACCGATGCCGATAGTTCACCTGAAGTTATTGCACCCTATCACTAAACACCATTATTATACAAATTGGCAGTACGTGATGCGATTTATTGTCACTGGATATTGCAAGATGTCGAAAAAATTGTAAACTCTTTATATTATTATGACTTTGACGTGTATTAAAATGAAATAAGTGACAAAACTTTATCCATCGATAAATTAATATTTCGTTTTGTGGCATTAAGCTTAGCATGGGGATATTGTTTTTATGAGTGCATGTTGCAATTATAAAAAAAAATCACTAAATTGTTTGCGTTCAAAATTGCGTTCACATTGGGCGCATTCAGCGATCTACAGGAGAGCGTTCAGGAAGTACGCTCTCGAGGTGGAGAGATTTTTTCAGAGTAATTCGGTTTTTAGTCTCGAGAGCGCACTCTGCATTCAAGGGTTTCTGAACGGATTTGGGCGTAGTTCGGACCATACCATCACATTTCACATCGCGAGGAGATCATCCCGAGACATTTTCATGAGGTTTCCGAGCAAGCTTCATAATGAACAACAATTTTGATAAGAACATGTTAGTAGGAGTAGTTAGTTATGCTTTTAATGGCTTGCAAAGATGTAGTTCTCGATGATACCAGAATTCTAACTTGTTCCAAATTTAACTCTAACCTAACTTTTACTCTCTTTACTTCGGTCTTTTTGGAATGAGTTTAGCACAATTTCGAAATTCCTCTCAAAATAGCCAGTTCAGACTGGGTATGCGGGAGCGCGCTCTTGAGTGTTACTCCGCACATTCTAAACGATCAAGACTACAATCTTGGGAGTGCGCTCCCACATATTCTGAACGCATTTGGTCGCTCTATATGTACATTTATCGCTGCATCGCGTTATTGAAGCGCTTTACAGAAGCACGTTAGATTTTTGTCAATAATTTAAAACTACTTTGAATATATGTGCATAATTGTAAAATTTTAATTTTTTGCAATCATGAAAAGCTTGTCATACACGAGATAATACGTCTATTAAAAGCAAGAATCGCCGCGCCATTTACTTTCGTTTTCATTGGGCGTGTGAAGAGAAACGATTACCTACTAATCATCGTTCGGGGAGGGTGGCATGCAATCGAAATCCTATTAGTCCGAAGGCTCATTTAGCACAATTCATATTTTAATAATTTTGAACGCAGTCCAAAATTATGGAACTCTTTTGAACACAGCCTAGCAGTCAGACAACTTGTAACTGCGCCCTTGTAATTTGTCTGTCTCGTCCAGTGTAATTTGTTATGTTTGGTTAAACCCCGATGAGGTGGTAACAAAACCACGAGCACAACAATTGAACATCGAACAATCAAAATCAGCTGTTATAGTTTTTATTGAGTACGTCTTCCTAAATAGAATAAAAGTATCACTTCAAAGTAAGGAAAAGCATAAATGATCGTTTCGACTAGAGTAAAGAAATTTGTATTCATTTGTAGATGGGCGATGATATCAGGAAAGTAATCCAACAATTGATAATGAAAGTACCAGGTCTATACTCGATCATAATATCAGATAGGGATGGTGTGCCAGTGCTTACCGTTGACACAGATAAGGCACCAGATGTTGCGATGCGTCCAAGTTTCTTATCAACATTCGGCTTGGCGATTGATCAAGGCGGCAAATTAGGATTGGGCAAAACAAAAACATTAATATGTTCATATTCACAATATCAAGTTATCCAAATGAACAAATTGCCATTAATCGTGAGTTTTATTGCAAGTGATACGTGTAATACGGGCCATATATTAGCTTTAGAACAACAAATCGATCCTGTACTCAGCAATCTCAAATTGGCAGTGGCTGAAACATAAAATCAGCTTGTTTCTTTTTATATATAAATCTCAAAATATTAAATATTTAATGAAGCCATGTAAAATATAAATATAAAAATACAAATATGAATGAACGAACAAATATGATACTTTAAATATTACTTATTGTCTTCCATCCTTCCATGAATATATCTTGTATTATTCTCTATCGGTATTGAAGTTTCGAAACATTCTTCGCATTGTTATGTTAGCACTAGGGCAAGCTGGTGTTAACGCAAGTTTATTATTGTTATTGGCACTTCCTGATGCTTGTTCGTTATCTTTGCTTGGGGTTACTGCAGGTGTTTCTAATAAAGGTATAGCCAATGGACTCTCTACAATGTAGGTATCTGAACTACTTCTTTTATTCCTGTTTGATCCAAGAATATTCTGTAAAACAAAACAAAGTTATTAATGTGAGCTACTCAGTGTAGTATCAGTTACAGATACTAAACAAATCGAACATAATTCAAGTGTACTGTGGGTACATTTTTTTGGTCTCGTCTGCCTGCTTCTGGAAGACAGAATGGCCGTTTTATACTTTATACCGGTTTATACTTTTTGCACCATGTCGAGAGACCGTGCAAACGGAAGATTAAAGAGTTGGGGAATGTTTTCGCTGATTTACCATATATTATTATCGATGAAATTGTTGCAAATATATTAATAATCAGCGTTATGATGTATTCATGTCGAATTATAATTCGTTTGCGTTATTTATAGTTATTAATAGCTAATGTATGTAATGTATACATTATTCTAGCTTTTAGGGAAGGTGGCAGAAGACGACAACCAACTTCCCCCCAATCCACTCCAAACCGGTTTGGGCAGTTTTGCGTTTTTTTGTTCTTCCAATTCCAAAATCTTTCTTTCACTCTTTAGACGTGACCAAAAAAACGTGCCCCGTATTTGATTTTGTTCGAAAAAATGGAAAACACCCGACGCACCATTGTATCACAATTGCCATGGCAATAGCTAATTGTTTTTTTATTAATCAAAAGGGCGGCCATAAATGTTTCGAAATCGAAACGGAAATAATTACAGTTTCCATTTTGATGTCCAATAAACATTAATTAGTTATGTACCACAAAATTCATTATTACAATAAAATTAAAGCTCCATGATTAAAACGCCAAAAAAAAAGGTAAGAATTTTACTAACCCGCGTATGATTTACTAAAGAAGGCATAGTAGTATCAATAAGAGCCTGCAAAATTTCCAATAAATTACCAATCTATGCAAAACAAACAAGAAAAACTTCCTTCATACCTCAAATTGACTATAATTATGCAACGTTCCATCAACTCGCAGTGTGTCCATTAGCAGTTTAGTTTTGCCTTTCAAATCGACAATGGTTTCCTTCTTATTGAATTTACGCGATCCGGATTGAATACGTCCACTGCCAATTCGTATTTTGGACGGTGCTGATTTTGCAACTAAAATTCAGAAAAACAGAACGACAATCGCTCAATATCATTCGCGCAATCAACACACAAGTTTCAAATCAATCAAACACACAAAAACGAATTTCAGTTAATATTACGGATGCACGATTAATTTATATTCGTTAGTTGATAGAATAAAATAAGTTCAGCATGCATTGTTTAATAACTTGAATCTTCATGAAGCAACAAACTGCCAGTACCTTCTTTAAGTTTAAGAGAAGACTTCTTTGCAGGATTATGACTGTTGTATGCGTGTAACGGTTTTGGTACCTTAACCAAGCTGCGACTCGTTAGTAAGTTTGAGGATTTTGCTCCGCACAATGTTGCTTTACTTGTGGAGGCGGACGTAATTTTCGCTTGCTTTTGTTCCTGTAACGAATACATATAAACAAAAGTGACTATTCTCATCAAAATACCAAATTTTCATTTGATTTTGTCAAACCTACCTCTCTGACGTCGTGGAATTGTTTCATGAATTCATCAGGATTAAGCCCTCCAAAGATAAAATCGGTCTTGTAAAGTTTCAAATACGCTTGAGCAAGTTGCTGTATATGCGGCACAAGCTTTTCGATCCGTTTCTTCGTCAGTTTTCGCTCCTTTTCCTCCAGCAATAGCGCTCCACCTCTATTCTTGAGACGGTTGCCTCCAGTTCTCGGAGCATCCAATTCTGCCATTCTTTGCCACGCTTCTTCGTACTTCATTAGCGCTTCATAAAATGACCTTGAACAACAACAAACAAAAAAAACAATTGAAAAACATGAAGTAAGATATACCACACAAATGTTACTTATTATCCTCGTGGTGCTTCCGAACCCTGAGAACTTCGTTTTGAAACAGATTAAGCATACTCTCAGTGTAGACATCATCGTTGAAACATATAAATTCGTTTCGTTGACTCTCGCTGAACCGACACTTATCCCACAGTGCAAGCAACTGTAAACGCAGCCGCTTAATAAGTATTTCGACATTGTCCTTCTTTATCTCTTCAAGTCTTTTGATCTCGTATTTGAGTGCTAGCAATGTTTTCGTTTTGTATCCAACGTTGACTTTGAGAAAGGTATCCCGGTGCTGTTGGTCTTCTTCCAGAGTGTTCCAAAGTATCTGAATCTTTTCGAAGAATATTCCGACTTCGGTTTTTACGGTTTCGACATGTGTTCGCAAACTTGTGCGGAATGTGTTCAGCAAGAGCATATTTTTATCGTTCACTTCAAAGACGGTACAAAGTGGATCCAGAATTCTTTGTTCAAATTCAGCGATAGGCTTGTAGTCAACCTCAAAGGCGAGCGTTTGAATTTCACTTTGGACTGCTGTGAACTGTTCTTCGCGAAGGAAGCATTCGTCTTCTAATTTCTCAATGTAAGTTAGTAAGTCATCAAGTTCTTCGGCATTTGGTAGTGGATTTGAACAAATGGGTTTTTGTGGCCTGCCTAATGTGACGCATATTTTTTCTTGGCGTTTTTTCAAAACTTCTACATCTTCAAGTTTCTTTTGTAGTTTCGCTTCTAAACTGTGCAAACATTTTTTTTTTTACTTTAAATGTTAATAAGGTGTTGAACTGTAATGTACTGCAAGAGCTGAATCGTTCAGTTAAATAATTTTCATAAGTTTTCATGTTTTTTTTTAAATCTAAAAATTGTTTCACTATGTCCGGTCATCTCGTGAACGATTAACCACGCTGCATATTATTTTTGTGTACTTACTCGCCAAGGTATGACTTCAGTTTCAATTCTTCTTGGAATAAATTTTTCAAGTCAATGGTAAAAGTGGCTGGATTTATTCCAACCCTGTAGGCAACGTCTGCAATCTTCTTCTTCAAAGTCTGGATGCTGTTAAGTATGATGGTCTCCCTCTCTTCAATATCTTTGTACATTTCAACAAATAAGTTTTGCATTTCAGCTAAAAATGTGGTCGACCAATGCATCCGTTTTTCATCCGGTACCCCCAATCGATTAACCAATTCAAACCATCTTCCAACATGCTCGTCGCACAGTGAATGTACTGCAGCAAGCATCTCATTTTGCCACGATATCGGTTCCATTTCTTGCTTTGTTACTGATCTGAAGTCAACTTGTTTGTGTACAATAACATGAATTTAACTAAAACCCAAAAAAAAAGGATAAATTTTAGCACGATTACGTATGAGACAATTTGCTTGTCTGATATTGAAAGTCAGTATGACGTAAACATAAAAGTATTGTTGTTAGAAAAAATTATCATTTTTTGATAACTGCCACATTCTTTTTTTAAATAAGCACTAACTCTACGATTTAAATTAAATCCTCAAAATTTACCTAAAACAGAATCGCTCAAACATGCCTGTAAATTATTCTTCAACTGTTGAATGCTGAAGCCGAACCAGAGTATGAAAATATGGCAAGTGCGGTTGCCGATAAAAACACCAAAAATCGTTTACACGTTACGACGCGATGAGCATCGGTTTGATTTAAACATGATGACAATTGTCACGATTTATCGCGATCGTTGCCAGTCACTGATTCGTGAATGACCGGTCACAACTGAGTGCGTTCAGAAATAGTGCAGGGACGAAATAGAAATATCAGGAAATCTCAGAAATGCGTAAAATAAAATAATTTTGATCGGTAAGTGGGAATTGTAAAGAAATTAATTGAACCAGTGATGGCGTCGGTTTACACCGGTGCAAATGAACTAATTGATACCAGTGATGGCATCGGTTTGCACCAGTTGCCGGGTGCAATTAAAAGTTTGCATCTCGATCTGTTATGCCACTGTAAACTACTCAAAGTACTTCCGAACTACACCGAGTACTTAAAGTGACATATCGAACGCATAACATTGGTGCACACGATACACGATTGCACCCGTTGCAAATGCAATCACAGATTGATTTTGATACAAAATTTAATTTAATCAGTATCATATCCATTACGAGTCTCGTGTGTTAAATTTCAAGTTCTTTTAGTGCTTAGGTAAAGATTTTGGCTGCGTTTTTTTGCTCTCATGGAATAATATTCCACGAGAGACTCGGCAAAAAAACGAAAAGAGCTAATTGGAGAGAATTTGGGGAGTAACTTGCGCAGTGCGTTGTATTCGTGCG
>JARJEB010009354.1:0-15163 GCA_030264535.1 Liometoxenus newtonarum | reverse complement strand
ATCGTCAAATAAACTCAAATATTAGAACAATACGCTCCCTAAAATTAAAAATACAACTCAAGTTCAATAAATTGTGTAATGTCGCCGTACAAACCTTATTAATATCAAATAATTTGTTACTTCTGTCTAAACTCTGTATGTGGAGAACGAGTTGCTTGTTACTCTTGCCCACACGCAATATGGCGGCCACTTGACCTTGATGCTTCAATCGAGAACGCTAGGTTCGGTATCTAGCCTTCTTATATAAACATCTATGTAAATAGCGTACAAATGATTCACAAATGTGAATTCGCAATATTTTAGAAATAATTCACAATATTTTAGAAAGAATTCACAAAGTGAATTCACAAAGTTCACACACATTGCGCATGCGTTTAATGTGTCTCGGTTAGTCTCGAGCTTACTCGATAAGGAGAACACGTTTGAATTCACATGAATTCACATTTTCTTCGCATAAATTCACATGAATTCACATTTTTTCACATGAATTCACATTTTTTTTGCGAATTCAGGTTGAATTCACAAACAAAAATGTTCATTCAAATGTTCACTGAATTCACAGAAGAATTACCAGACAATTCACACAAAGTGTACAATTTTGTAACTAGTTGTCTTCCCCTCGGTCATATGCCATCAAATTGTGCGCTGCGCTTATGTCATCATGATGGTTTGCAACTACTGTATGTGCCAATTTCACCATATTTTGTTTATAAACAGTACAATTATTAGCAATAGTTCTTAGAAACCTAGTAATTAAATTAGTTCTGTTCATAATAAACAACTTTTATAAGTGAATATATGCGATAACAATTAAGTGAACTTATTAAATTTGTTGCCTTTGTAGGCATTTTCGTCAGATAACATTGTTAGTTCACGCTCACAATCATTCTTGCTGTTTCTGTGTCGTAACTCTTCCGAAACTAAAAAAAGTAAAAAGCGATCTTTGCTCAAAAGCAACTATATATGACGCGAAATTCAAATTAAGAATGTCTCAACGAAGTCGTGTGGTCAATTTATACAAAACGGTAAGGGTAAGATTTATTTAGTTCGTAGTTTATTTTGCGAAGAAGATGAAACTTTTTTAATATTTAATTCTTGCATATGTTTTTATAAATTTATCTAAAATATCAATTACAACTTATTAAAATCATTTTCCATAATGATTGCAATTTTGTTTCAGTTATTACACTTGGGGAAAGACTATCCACAAGGTTTTGAATTTTTTCGAACCAGGCTACATAAAGCATTTCTGAAGAATAAAGACGAAACCGATTCCGAGAAAATAGAAAAAATGATTACGCATGGAAATTACATTGTTAAGGAATTGGAAGCACTATACATGCTCAAAAAGTATAGAACATTGAAGAGGAGATATTATAATGATCGTTAGTTAACAAAAATAGCAAATTAATGGAGATGTTCCATGTTCCCCGTATGACCTATTTGATCTTCTAATGGAACAGAACAGCTGATCCGGACCACTATGCCGTACAATTGGAACACTTCTGTACATTCAAGGCTCCAGTCGTATTCGACTTCGTATTTTCTTTTGCGTTCACAACGAGACCACGAACTCGAACGAAGGCAATTGAAGCATTGGCAGTGCAGCAGAGGTGTTCCTTTATAGGCCGTCAGACTGGTCCGGATCAGCTGCTTAATTTTAGGTGCGTGACGTCATTATGACGAAACGTGGAACATCTCCATTAAGAAAAAATATGTTAATGTAAGTTTTAATTTCCGTTATGTATTCAATTATCATCTGCAATTACTTTCACTTCATCAATGAAGATGACTTAAAACTGGAACTAATTGATTTAAGATTCAATTTACTTAACGATACTTTTAAAAACATTACCACTCTTACCACATTTTAGGTCGAGATAACTCGATGAAGCCGATGGTTTGAGGATTGATATTTTCGCAAGGTGCGCAAGGGTATCTCATCTCCGCTCTCCATTATTTCTCTATTATTTTAGATTAGGAGTCGTCACTCGTAACAATATAACTATAGTTGGTTATAAATTGAGCTATTCAGTTCTTATACAGAGTGATCCAAAAGGAATAGTCAATTTATGATTGTGTGTGTTAAGAACCGTCGGTCTCTAGATTTTGAAAATTTTATTATAATGTAAATAACGAATTGAATTTGAAAAGAATCAAATACTTTTGCCAATGGCCAAAAAAATGCCGGCCATGTGGAAACATGGGGAAATCATATAATAGGAAAGGAAAATAATAATTTCCGACCGTAAATAGGTTTCCACAGCCATTTTTCTGACCTCTTTGTCAAGAATTGCTATTGAAAGCGATGTATTGCATACACGGGGTTGCAATACAAGCGGAAGGTACCTATAAAACAGAATTTGATTTGTTTGTGTTCTTTTTTCTCTCTATAATATGAAATTGGAAATGTATCTTTAGGGCGGTGGAAGTGTCGAAGGATCTATCGGAAATTAATGATCACATTTGTATGACAATTCTGTTATGTATCATCTTGTGCTTGCTCAAGGAAGATGCCTGGGTGAATCGCCGATAGCATTGTTCGCATTTGTGCGCTTTGACTCGGTTATGTATGTCCATGTCACTGCGGAGGTTCGCTGCCCGGGTGAATCACTGATTGCATTGCTCGCATTTATGCGGTTTTACTCCGTTATGTATACTCATGTGACTACGGAGGTTCCCTGTCGTGGTAAATCGCCGATCGCATTGTTCACATTTGTGCTTTTACTCTGTTATGTATGTCCATATGCCTGCGGAGGTGCACTACGTGGGCGAATCGCTGATCGCATTGTTCGCATTTGTACGGTTTTACTCCGTTATGTATTCCCATGTGCCCGCGGAGAGCTGATGCATGGGTAAATCCCCTATCGCATTGTTCGCATTTGTGCACTTGTACTGCGTTATGAGAGTCCATGTAAGTGAGGAGGTTCGCTGCCTGGCTGAATCCCCGATCGCTTTGTTCGCATTTGAACACTTTTACACCACTATGTATGTTCATGTGGCTGCGGAGGGTCCCTGCCTGGGTGAATCGCCGATCGCATTGTTCGCATTTGTGCGCTTTTACTCCGTTATGTACGGCCAAGTGAGTGCGGAGGTGCGATGCCTGGGTGAATCGCTGATCGCATTGCTCGCATTTATGCGGTTTTACTCCGTTATATAAATTCATGTGACTGCGGAGGTTCCCTGCCGTGGTAAATCGCCGATCGCATTGTTCGCACTTGTGCGGCTTTACTCCGTTATGAGAGTCTTTATGCCTGCGGAGGTTCCCTGCCGTGGTGAATCGCCGATCGCACTGCTCGCACTTGTGCGGCTTTACTCCGCTATGAGAGTCCATGTGACTGCGGAGGTTCGCTGCCATAGTGAATCGCCGATTACATATTAAACATGTGACCAGATTTTCACCTGCATGCACCTATAAAATGAATGAATAAAACTAATCAAATGTCATCAACCCAATGTACATTTATATGCCGACCGAATTAATAAAAAAAAAAACTGGATATTAAACCTAATGGGATACTAGTACGCATGTGCACAAGTTGAGAAACATGATTTCATACTATTCTAAGGACAATTTTCTCAGAACTGGCTCACGATTACAAGACAAGACCTTATGAGACACAATTACTTTTTACTTTTCGTTACTACCGTAGGTAATTACAGGAAAGTAACGGATTCATCCAAAATATCGTACTCAGCGGATCTCCACGAATATTGCTTCCCTGTGTCCAAAAAGTACTTTTTGGCGTGATGTGTGTGTCCGAGTAACGGATCAACTTAGTAAATGGGGTTCAGTGCATTTCAAATTTCAAAGTTAGTGAGCTATTAATTTTTAAACTTTCAAATGAGTCAAAATCTCCACAATTCACGGCAAGAGAATAGAATGTTATTACTAGGAAGACTCTCTAACATTCTCAGTATACAGGGTGTTTCAAATATAATTATTTAAACAGGATTTGACACATACGATTTATACAGGTTTATTAGACACGAAATTGGCAAGCAATGAAAATAAGTTGAATACAGGGTGTTATATTTTTCAATTTTATAAGTTGAAGGTACAATAGGAACAGACACAAGTTTCCGATCATATGCACTTCGATTTCGTGGAACTAACTCTCCGATCATGATCATCCGGGCACTGTTTGGAAAGTTGTGCGGTGCGACCCCGTACCAAATTATTTACTTTCCACCACTAACATAAGTATCTGTAAGGGCAGAGATTGTTTTCGTGCAAATAACGGAAGTTGGGTTTTCAACGGATCTCCACGAAACTAGCTTTCCTAAGTCCGAATAAGTGGTTTTATCGTGATATCCGTGTGCAGGTGTGCGCTGTGATCAAGATTCTAGTCAAAACAAACAAAGCATCGAGATGAAACTTGGTATACGGGTTCAGGGCCCTACTAAAACGCAGACGTTTAAAATTCAGAATATCGGTCGGTAAAGAAGACACCTTTATATCACGAACAAAACAAAAGGCAGCAATAACTCGCAAAGTATTGATTTTAGGCAAAAACTGTACGACAAGCCTTGTGGAGCTTCTAATTTAATTAATCGAAATTATTGACTTACGTGAATATGTGCATTTAAAAGCTTTTTCGTCGTAAACACTTTCCCGCAGTCATTACACAAAAACTTCTTTTTATGATTCCTCCTCATGTGTATTTCCAATTGTTTGTCATTGTTAATAACTTCTTGGCCTTCCAGGCACACTACATCGGTTTCATGGTCTTTGAGCGGCTGGTGTCGATCCTGTTTTAGGTCCAAGTCCTTCGAAATGTGCGCTCGCTGTGAATTGTGCCTTTGATCGTGAGTTCTCAAATTGTATTTCGTTCCAACCAAAGAATTGCACAATTCTTTGGTACGATGATCGCCTAGCTCTTTCTTGTCACTGAACACCATGAGGTTATCAAAATCGCTATTTGTTTTCTCTTCAGTTACTATTTCTGTGTAAGAAATAATAACTTCTCCATTATTGCTCGTTTCTTTTTTTTCCATTTCCAATTCGTCAATTTTGCTGATTTTCTCATTTTCCTTTTCTTCTAGAAATTCTCGATCAACAATTATAATTCTGGTAGGTCCAATACTAATTTCTTCAACTTTTACGTCAACGTCTGTTTCCTCTTTTATTGTCTTAATTGCTTCTAAGTTTTTCAAATAATGTTGTATATTTTCACTTGCCTTGTTACACATTTGAATGAATTTGTATACTTCTATAGTTTTGCCATAACACGTAGTGCATACCGTTTGTGGGCCATTATAAAAACGAAACTGCAAAAATATGAACTTACACTCGTGTTACAATTATTCCTAATTAAATTACTTACGTTTGAAAAGGTCTGAAGTACTTCCAATAGATTCATAGGGGATTCCAATTCTTCTAATGTAGAAAATATTGAATGAGTTCTATAGGTATCTTTTAATATCACATGACAAATTGTGCACAATTCATCAATGCTGTGAATGAAAAGTGGATTCGTTGATAAATTCATCTTCTTCAAAGAGTCTTTTCACATTTGGGACGTACGTAGTCAGTTTGGGAATAAGCAATAAGCTCGGCAATAAGTAAGAAGGTAAGAAGCATAGAAGTAGTTGAAACTTGCTTGACAATGTGAATTTGTGTTTTGTGGGAACACTTGTAAGTAAAACCCAGTAACAATGCTCCCCGCCCCGTGCGGCGTTGCCATTTCTCTCAACTGGCCTTGAAACCAACAACCTGCCTAAAGCGGCCCATACACTTTCAACTCAGTCGTCAACCTTGTCCTCAAGGGGCCGTTCAGGAAGTACGCTCTCTAAAAGCTCTCGATGCAAGAGCGCGCTCTAGGGTGACCAAGAGTGTTCAGAATATGTGGGAGCCCACTCCCAAGAGTGCAGTCTTGATCGTTCAGAATGTGCGGAGTAAACACTCAAGAGCGCGCTCCCGCATGCCCAGTCTGAACTGGAGCCCGTTCTGGAGGTAGAGCGATATTTGTAGAGTAATAGGGTTTTTAGTCCTGCTCTTCCCTCTTCACTCAAGCGAGGGAATAACTTAACCTAATACTAAAAACATTTTACGAGAATGCTTGCAAATATGTAGTTCTCGATGATTTAGTACAATCACCAATAGAATCATCGGATGAAGATGAAACATTGATGGTAATTGTGACATTAAACCCTAGGAAAAAAAGTGCGCCCCGCCGCATTCTCAATTCATTCCAACCAGAATTCCAACTTGTTCCAAACCTAACTTTTATCTTTGGTAATTCGGTTTCTGTGTTGTCAACTTGTGGGAAGACCAAAATAAAACTGATGTTTATCAACTTGGTTGACTTGTGTGTGGGCAACAACCCCAACCTAGTTGAGGACAAGGTTGACGACTAGGTTGAAAGTGTATGGGCCGCTTAAAGCGGCCCATACACAAGCGGCGGTATAGTGCGTCAGACGCGAACCGTACTTTTAAAGCTCGTACACACGCTCGGGCTTAACCTTAGGTAAAACCGTGCAACCGTAGTTTGCGCAGATAAGTCTTCGGTAAGTCGGAAAGTAAAAATGTTTTATTAGTGGATTACAAAGAAAAGAAGACGAATTATGTTATGCATAGTTCTTAACAGGGCCATCAGTGATATGATTTATTTTATTTCTACATAACAAGAGCATGGTTGCCACAGTTTTATTTTAATTTCACAATATAATATATTTTTGTTTCATATCCATACTTATTGTTCTTTATAACATTTAAAAATTAACTATTTATGTATCATTATAATATTAATAATATATTTATATATAGATATAATTATAATCAAGTGCTAATACTTCTCACTAGCTAGACTCAAGTAATCTATAAAGTACAAATACTCATGATTTCATTGTATTATGTCAGTACATGTTGTTTCATTTCTTTTTGTTGATCTGATGAATGTAAATTATAAATTGATAACTTGCCTTATTCTTTTGCTTATGTACAATATACCGTCTGATCTTTTAACGATCTTCTATAGAGATTTACATGGTAAAACTTTAGGTCGTGTTATTGGGTCTCTTGCTGAAAGTTTTGCGACGCAAAAAATCACACTCTTAATCTGTACCATTTTTAACGCATTCTGATAGTTTTTAATAAAAAGAGTAGTACTATTTCCTCAAAAAAGAATTAAAAAAAAGTGGAGAAATTTAAATTTAAATCTAAAAAAAAGCTGATAAGTATGCAACCCATTAAACCATTTGTTCAAATGTTTAAACAACTTACTGTCAATTAATAAATTTTTGAAACGTCAATTTTCGTGTTTTTACATAAAATTGTTTTTATTAATAATGGCGACATACACGCTTCCAGAAAAGTTGGGAATGGTTACTTTTCCGAGCCACAAAACATTAAAGTAAAGAAAAAGAGAACACTTGTGACAGGTAAAAGCCTCAGGAACTTTTTGACGCAATTGTAAGTGTGGTTGCCTACCATGTTTTTTTTTAAATTTCTTTAATTTATTTTTTTGAAGAAATAGGACTACTCTTATTATTAAAAACTATCAGAATGGGTTAAAAATGGTACAGAATAAGAGTGTGATTTTTTGCGTCGCAAAATTTTCAGCAAGAGACCAATTAACTCGACCTAAAGTTTTTACCATATAAATCCCTATGGAAGATCGTTAAAAGATCACACGGCATGTAATACAATAACGGAATAAAAAAGGCGATAAAAAAAGCTTTCTGATATTGTTAAAACAAAAATTCTATAATAGTAAATACAGTGTTATTTTATAATAAGTATATAGTAATTTATAGTTTTTATTACACACATTTTACATCATCTATATGTTTTCCAACATTTTATTTACTTTTTTTTTCATCAGCAAGTTCATTTTTTTTTTTGAATTTCCAATACTTTTATCGCCATGTTATCTTATAATTACTATACGTATTGCCATTCTTTAAGTAAGTATTTTACGTTTTCTGTTGTCTGTTTTATTAAAGCTGGTGCAAACTAATTTACCATTTACAATCCTTCCTTACATCCTTACATCCAACAATATTCCCATTTTCTTTTAAATTTTAATTATATAGGTTAACATATAACATTATTTTTCTGGATTTCTTGCCAAGAACAGAAAGTAAACAACAATTTTTGAAATCAGATTCATTCATCACCTATAGTTTTGTGATTTTTTGCTTTTTTCTCTCCATATAGTGTCCTAACGTGCTCAATAATGAATGCATTTAATTTAATTTAGTTTTTTGTATAGAATATAATAAACAATTAATAATAATATAGTCATTGTTCATATAGTTTAAATTTAAAGTAATAGATCAAATTATTTTATAATTTCTACTTACTTATATTCTTTTAGAAGTAGAATTTGCATGATTTCCAATTTTGGGCCCTTAATTAATCGAGTAAGTGATGTCAACATATTGGGGACGATATTGGGGCCATTAATATATAACTACATCTTATACACAACATTTGAACAATATTTATATAGTTTATATACACTTATAAATTAAGTTTTGTAATAATTAATTAAGTATGTAATATATATTCGAATTTCTGTGTTTGCGGTAAATGAAATAAATTTTTTAATGGTTCCCATATCGGTAAAAAATTACGAAAATTTAAAAATAATAACGTTTACCGGTACTTTTTTTCCGGTATTATTTACCGGCTCCAATCCCTGAATACTTACTTATCAGTAACCTGTTCAGATAAATGAGTAATATTAGCAATATTTCTGGAATTTCATTATTTTTGCTCCAATTTATCTTAAATTTTGATTTTTCGACTTGGTCTACATCTGAAAAATGAAATTCTGCATTTTCAACCATAAAAATTCTTAGCATATTTATATCCGTGAAAAACTTTTAATTATTCAGCCGACAGATGTCTGCAGTAGTTCCACCTTAAGCTACTATTACTAGAGTTATAGCTATATAACCAGCGATGAGGCCTAAAAAGTCAGAAACATGTACGCGGATTGGTTTCTTTATTGAGTGAGTTTTAAACCGGGGGTTGGCATTGGCAAGGTCAAGAAACTATTCTCAACGCAATGCATTTAATTATTCGTCTAATTGGCTATAAATAAATAAACAGCTTTTATATTGTTCATAACGCAGAATTGCATTCTTCAGATAAAGATGCCCAAGTTGAAAAATCGAAATTTAATTTAATTCCTACACAAAAAAAATGATGAAATATTGTTAATTTAGACCATGACCTTGACAGGTCAATACATTACGATTAGTCCCGTAAATAAGGAATAATTCAAGTATTCATGGCAATATTTGCATAAGGAAGTGTAATCTATTGTAAGTTTTCTTATCAATTCATAATTATTCTTATCATCGTAATATAAAAGCAAATCCGGTTATGTTATTAATAGTTAAACATTCATATTTATTTATAAGTTATAAGTGTTTTTAGTTTTGGTTCGTCCGATCTAATAAGTATTTTATCAATTAGTATAATAACAAATATCGACTGGCATTGGAAAAGTCCCAGAACGAGTGCTAGGTTTTTACTTTTTAAATACATATTTTGCTTTTCGTAATAATTTGTGCTCATATGTTGTATGTTACCGTAACAAATTGTTTTATTTTTAATTTAAATACTTTGGATACAACTTCCTAACTTCCTATTCGATTTTTTATCTACAAACGGACCGTTTCTTAATTGAAATAATAATATCTATAATATCAATAAAAACAAAGCGAATTTTCTTTACTTACTTCATTTTTATTTATACTTATAGTCCTCAATCTAAATGCTCTACATAACTATTGTCATTTATGATCTAATTATCTAATACTTTTCCCAATCAACGATTAATAAGATATGATTTTGAATAACTGGATCTGCGCATGTATCGTATAAAAATGAACTTTTTACGATTTCATTAATTTATTAATTAGTATAATTTTGCAAAATGTAACGGAAACCTTGTAGATTACTCAATTATTTTTCTTTTCTAAGTTCGTTGAAGGGTTCGGATTACTACTGTTCACGAAGCTTCTTTCTATGCGTTCATCATATTGTAAAAGCATCTCAATCCTCGAGATTGTTTGCAGAGGAAGATAAGATTATATATGTATATGTATAATATGTACATAAAACATAAAATACGTTTTAAACAAAAAAGTTGTTAATTGTCAAGATGTTCTTTCTTATTTTTGATTAATAAGATTTATAAGAGTCATTGAAGGCATGCTTGAAATTCTTTTGAATTTTAGTTAAGTACACAATATTTTATTTTTTACTTATTGAAGCTAAGCCAAGAATGCCAAGATACTTTTCTTTTTCATTTCTATTAAGTAGTACCTATATTTGCTACTTTGTATAAGTATAGATAATTAATTAGTTTTCTAGCTACGTATTTAGGAAGTTTCTGAATTAACATGATTTCGCAAAATTTTCAATTGTAACCAATTCAAAAGAATTCCTCATATTTGTTGTTTTTATAAAATATTCTAGTGGTACATCTACATACATTAAATAACCATATTAGTTTACTTGTCCATAGCGGATGTTGTTCATTAGCATATTATTAGCATATTATTTCCAGCAAATCTGCAAAATAATAGAAATAATAAAGAAATAGTTCTCCCAGAATGGGCCCTGTTGTGTTGTCTTCGACCCTATCTATTACTTTGCTCTGACCTATGTACGAAGCATGCCACGTTCAGGATATTGTCTACCCTATGTGGTGCTGCTTCTTACAACTAGATAAACTAGCGGTACTTTCTACCTTGCATCCAGGGACCTGCCACAGGGTATCGAATGAGCTACAAGAGCTCTGTACGTGACCCCGAGAGATAGGCTTGAGAGAACCACGTATGTAACCAGTCGTACTATAGTATTTATACTGATATAACCAAACAAAATGATTGAGAGAAGCAAATTGTTTGGTTAATTTTCCCTTAGTTTTCTTAATCGTATATTTAAAAACAAAAGTTGTGTAATTCACAAGAAATAATTTGCTTTCAAACTGTAGAAATAAATATGCGGTAGTATTAAATTTTAATCGAAATTAATTACCTTTATAATTCGGTTGTTTGATTTCAATCGATTTAGTCCTTATCCTTCTTTTCGCCGTCTTCAGGATCTTTGAGCGTATGCCATTGGGCAATGGGACGTCGAGGAGATGCCAACATATCGCTCCAGTGACGCAACTCGGTACCGCTTGCAGTGTAACCCAAAAGTACTTTGCCAATAGGTTCCGATGTGCCAATCCGATCGTAGTCCACTACAGTCACTTGCAAATTCACTTTCTGAAATTAAAATCGATTGTGATCAAGGTGACTTGGTGGGTTTGTTCAGCGTCCCCGAATATTATCGAACTTAAAATCTAATCAGTGGTTGTATAAACTATCCGCTTCAGAATAACTCTACGATTGAATCAAACAAATTTCCACAGCAAAAAAACATATTTTCCCAGGATAATGTTTGCTTAGAAACGCTTTATTACGAAATGTATTACCTGGATTTGTTCAAAGGGTACTTCAAAAGTGAACGATTCATTGTAATATGGATTTAGAGTACACTTCTTAATGCTCGTCTTCTTTTTCTTGAGTCGCTTTCCGTTTTGCATCAGAGCAATCTTAACATATGGATCTGCAATAATTGAGAAGAGAGAAGATATGACATTATCGAAATTACTGGGGTAATAAAAAATTATACTGACCGGATAGACCACCAACGTCCATTTTCTTCAAATTCTTAGCCTCAAGGATAACAACAGTCAATTTGCCGGCGGTCGGTACGTAACGCAATGAGAAGCAAATATCTCCCAACTTGTTTTCCTGTAATAGCAAACTTATTAAAGCAAACTAGGCACTCAATAAAGTTCAATTCTCTTATTAAATAGAATATACTAAAGCTTAATCACAATAATCTTATTTGCCATGCTTTTTTTTGTTTGAACTTCCTGTTATTTTCGAAAAATTTGTTGTGTAAATTAACTCGTTTCGTGTTCAGTAAATAAAAATTCAAAATAACAAAAATATGTGACAAGTGACAACACGAGGGACCACAATTAGAATCACAGAAAAGAAAACAATGATTATATATATATATATATATATATATATATATATATATATAGTTTTGGGAACCCTAATAATGTTGGCATGCGCAATCAAAGAATAGTGTGGTCAAGCTAAATAGAAGTGTCTGCTTCCCTGGTCATTTGTATAAAAAAGTAAAGGAAGTAAAGTTTTTAATATAGAGAAACACAATTGTCTTATTAAAATTTTGGATATAATTATAAAATAGCGGATGAGAGAGAGAAAGAAGGTTTGTTCACAACACCTAAATAGGTTTTATAGGGGTAGGTAAAATATATTATAGAGACACAAATACTTATTAGCAGTTTCATTTGTAATTTTCGTCTAAAAAAGCACGTATTACTTTTACCTGATGATTAATTGCCAATTTTTTTTTGTTATTATACTCACAATTTAAACAAAATGAATTGGCATTATTAATCAAGGTATAAGAGAATAAGAGGATAGTTTTGTAATTGAACCGAAGTTAATAATATTTTATTTTTTTGGCTTTTTTTGTTTTGCACTAATTTAGGAGTCGACTCTCTAAACACCCAGCTCAAACCAGCTTTTATAAAACTAAACTAAAGACAGTACAAAATCAAAATCAAAATAAAATAAAAAAACGAAATATATAGGTAAATAATATTTACAATAAAAATATAGTTAAATGCTAATAAAAATCATCCTAATTATTTATACCTAATGTATTGTTAATTGATCTGAAAATTTTGAATTAATTATTTCATATACCTGCCTTCGGCATCGGGATAATTTTTTCCAAATTTACAAATATCGAACGATTATATACGAAAATTGTACTGTGCGGTTCTGTACTTATAACAATTGTTGAATTGATATATATAGTAGAATAAAATTTATATAGATATGATTAATAATTACTAATAACTACTCGTATAATTAAGGTGCTCTGTCAAAATTGCATGCTCATCAAACTATGATAGAAAATATTGTAAAAATTATGAAAAAAGTTATCAGATGCCAATATGCGGGTGTGCGGTGATTTCAGATATATATTTAAGTATCGAAAAATATCTCGCATTATTAATATATAAATATCAATTTCAATACTTAATATTCATATAAATATTTCATACTAGAAGGGTATCCCCAATTTATGCTTGCAACTCTATTAATAGATGTTTATTGACACATTGAGAGGCTACGAGCGGTTTCGATCAAGGCACAAAAAGGAAGCCACTAGAAAACACACAAATGTGCGTTTACTTTACCGTCGAAATGGCAATAGGGAGAGGATTTGTATTGTTACGACGGACGCCCTGTGCTATAAGTTTGACGCGTTTATTTTAGCAGCAAACATTGCGTTCGACGGTAAAATAAACGTTTTGTGTACATTTGTGTGTCCTTTTTGTATCTGATGATGATCCTTAAATTGATCGAAACCGGTCGTAGCCCCTTGTTAGCAGCATTCATGTCTGCATTCATTTGAAGAGTTCAAAGCAAATTCGGTTCATTTAGTGATAACTCGATACATTATACTCGTATTTTACAATTAACAGTGCGTATTACAATTTACAAGAGACGTCACAAGCACTGCTACTCTCCCAAACCTCGTTCCCAACTCCCTTCTCCCCCCGCTACAATAGAGCAAGATTCAATTTAGTTTAGTTTTTCACTAAACTAAATGCGAACCGAATTTGATCTGAACTCTTTAAATGAATGCAGCCATGATGCTAGCCCATTAGGTAGCCACTGTGCCATGAGTTTGACGAGTTAATTTTAGCAGCAAACATTGCGTTCGACGGTAAACTAAACGTTTTGTATACATTTGTGTGTTTTATAGTGGCTTCATTTTTGTATCTGATGATGATCCTTAAATTGATCGAAACCGGTCGTAGCCTCTTGTTAGCGTACGCTATTTTTAAGCAGCATTCATGGCTGCATTCATTTGAAGAGTTCAGAGCAATTGCGGTTTGCATTTAGTGATAACTCGATACATTATATTTTACAATTAACAGTGCGTATTACTATTTACAAGAGACGATAAGACAACATGCTCGTCACAAGCACTGCTACTCTTCCAGACCTCGTTCCCAACTCCCTTCTCCCACCGCGAACCGAATTTGCTCTGAACTCTTCAAATGAATGCAGCCATGAATGCTGCTTAAAAATAGCCCATTAGGTATATGAAGAATTGTATTCTGCATAAGTAAGACCTCTCAATCTATTACTGTAGTTGCAAGAATAAATTGGGGATACCTCTCCCTCTACTTTGAAATAATTTCTATTTCCTCCACTTAACTGATCCAATATTCATATAAATATATTTCAAAAACATTGAAAAAACGTTTGGCAGCCAAGTTGCACAATTTATATATAATATAATATAGAAAATTACTAACAAAAGGAGGTCATGCAGAGATGCAGAAAGTTATATACTGGGTGTTCGTTTAAACCAACGGGCTTTTCTTATTAATACCACAATTGAAACGTTAAATAAATTCGATGAAAACAGCAAATATATGTCTATCAGCCCCCTGATTTTAACGAACGTTGAATAAGAAGTTAGGAAATAAGAGGAAATAATATAGGGCATACCAGAATTAAATAAATAATCGGTTTTCTTAAATTAATCAAATTAATCAAAATGTAAAAATTGTATCTACTAAAAAATGACAGTGCGCTCAGAACTTGATAGTCGTAATTGTTATCTAATGGAAGAGCATTTTTTGTTGTTGTTGTTGTTGTTGTTTTTGTGTTCATATATAGTTTTGAGAGCACTGCATATGTGGTTAGAATCATTAATAATAATAAATAACAGTGTACTCTATCAAATATTATAAAAGTGTGTTAAATTGCAGTAATATAGCCAATACATAAGTAATGAATCAAAAATTATTTGGAAAAAATCAAACTTGTATATAATACTTAGTATATAATCAATTAATTATAGCCACTGGTTAAATTAATGCGTGATTTACCTTTATTGTATTGTGTGTTTATTGTAATTCATTGTTCAACTGGAATATCTGTTATTTGTGATCAATGTTGTCGTCTGATATTGATGTTTAGTCAATAAAAGAGAAATGTTTATTTATTTCCCAGTAACAATCATAAATATTTCTCTTTTTTATAATAACACGTGTCATAAATTAAAACTTTTTCAACGATA
>JARJEB010009348.1:0-14071 GCA_030264535.1 Liometoxenus newtonarum | reverse complement strand
GTATAGTTAGTTCATACGATACATACTTGCAAATACAGTGTGTTTACGGCCCGGCAAGGTGTTTTAATGACTATACATATAAAAACTCGGGATTTTATCAATTTATGACTATTTTTTTGAAAAACCTGTTTGCCAAATCGGGACTCAAAACGGTTATTTTATTACTTTTAGCTAAACATATTTTACCAGCTCGGTGCCCATCTTTTATCAATCTCGGTCCCCACACTTCCGTCGAATTCGTAACGTAAGAGTAACTGGCATGCGTAGGAAAGAAAATATGCATGTAATTTAGGTGTATCATATCTAGTCTTAGTAGTTGGTTCATACGATACATACTTGCATATACAGGGTATAGTTGATTTAATGGCTTTACATATACAAACTCGGGATTTTATCAATTTATGACTAATTTTTTTTTGAAATAACCTGTTTGCCAAATCGGGACTCAAAACAGATATTTTATTACTTTTACCTAAACATATTTTGCCGGCTCGGTGCCCGTCTTTTATCAATCTCGGTCCCCACACTTCAGTCAAATATGCAAGTTTGGGACCAAATATGTTACAAAAATGTAGTAATGAAAATAGTCCATATGAAGATAATGCCATCATGAATGTTGACTATTTTTATTTAAATTTAGCAAAGTCAATCATTTTTGCTGACATATCAGTTGTACGTTTCCCGTATAATTTTAAGCAGGTCTCTAGTGCTCCCTTCATTCCCATATCCTACTTCAAAATTATTCTCTTTTTCACCATATTTGAATTCCAGAAGATTTAAGCATTCACGTAGAAAACTTGCGGTTAAATGTTTCGACAACTTATTAAACTTTCGGCAGCTTATAATTCGGAGGCATCCATTACAAACGCTTATTAAGTATGCGATGATGCACTAACAACAACGACTAGCAACAAATAATGATTACAACAACTGGTAACGAACATATATTTTATATTACACATTAATAGTTTTCGAACTTTCCATTGAGTTAGCTGTTAGAGCTTTCAAATTTTCGGAACTTTTTTGTAAAATAGTTTGAAGTTGACTGCACTTCCGGTTAAAGCGGAAATGCGTAGCAACTGTATTATTTTAAATGTAGCGCCCCGTTCCTTTTTATTTTCCGGCCACATACCGAAAGTATGTAAATGTATGTACCTCAAAATTACTTTTACGGTCGACCAGTTCTACGAAGTCGTAGTGGACATTGCCGGAAAGTTGTGCAGTGCGAATCCGTACCGATTTATTTTCATTAAATTAAGATAATCCCGGCTCTGGACTGTGCGATTAGTCGTTATTTAACACTCTGAGAGACTGCAGAAAGAAATTTCTACAAAAATGTTTTATCTATAGTCCAATATATGTTTGCTTGGAAGCACTATATATTTTGTTTTATTTCATTAATTATGACATAATTCCAACTAGCAAACAATAGATACAATTCCTATTAAATTCTCTAAATGTATTGCCGAATACGGAATAGTCGTCGGAATTACGTATTGATGTTATTGTACATACGCTTGTACGTGCGTATTTAGTGGTTTTCCGGAAATTCTAAAACAGATCCGCTTTGTGGCTTGTCATTTGCCAAATTAATACAATTAACACCGATGAATTATTATTGATTCCAATATGCTCGGTGCTGATAACTGTTATGCAATCGCGAATACAGTGCAATCGAATTGTGATTTGCATGGATCATGTAAATTAATTATAATCCACAATCATTTTCATTGGAATGTTATTAACAAAAAAGATGCATTATTTGGATTGTGCCTAATAATAGTATATTATTCGATGAGTGCATATATATCGGGCCGTTACTCCGCTCGGCTTCGCCACGCTACGTAACCACGCCCTCGCGTATAATAGCCTATATGCAGGAATTGAATACTTTACTTTATCTGGGACGACAAAATTTAATTTTTATACTGCAGTATGGCTTTCAAACAATTTCAACCATGGAATTCAACTTGCAGTGTGAAGACATTTGCTTGACGAACAGTATTTGACTACCGTCAACTTGAAAAGCTGTCAATTCATACACTCTTTAATGTAAATGTGCTGGCTTCTTTTGCTTGAACGCGTTCCGATTGTCTTTACAAGAATGCAAGCAGTTCAGAATACTGGTCAATGTTCACATTTTCGTGAATATTCAATGACTTTTGAGCATCGAATTAATTGAACCACAAATAAACACCAAACACGTTCACAAATAGCCGTTGACGTTGACGTTTGCTTGACAGACAATATTTGACTGTCATATATGAGATATTTCAAGCTGCGTTCGGTTATATTCTATTGACTTTTTTCACTCTAAACGCTTTTTAGTCGTTTGGTTATTCCAAAAAGGGTAAATGGTGCATTCTTTATACACTGCAATACTACTCCAGCTACTCTCCAACTCTGTCTGAAAATCCGAACGCATCTTCAGTTCAATAGATGACGTTTTAGATTGTGACATTTCATTATTGAATTCAGGTAAGCGTAAGAAAAAAGCTCTAGAGGAATAATGACCTATTATTGACTTGTGTCAAGTTCATCATTCGCGATTGGTATTAATGTGAGTTATACATGCCTGCACACACACCTAATAATCACACATATTGTAACTCAATGGATAATCTCGACATCTATCTTGGAGATTAATTTATGTTTATGTAACATTTTAAATTACGAGAAACAATTAATGAAATTAATGTTTTACAAATGCGTTTGCCAACAAAACAACGATCTTGACTTTGAATTATTTTTATGATTATATACCTACAATAAAATAAGTGCAATAGGTACTGTCGCCAGGGTGGAGCTTAAGCAAAGGGCGTGCCAACGGCCAGGGGCCAAACGGTGACATTAGTTGGCAAGAGGCGTTACTTAAAATTTTTGTCTCATCAGGTCTCGCGATTAAGTCTGGCGACGGCCCTGATCTGCTTTTATAGTGGTATTCTCTGTTATAGGTCTTAATTGTACTCCTCCTGCAATTGACGACTTCCCTGGGGACTTATTCACAGAAAGGGAACGACAGGACGGCGCCGTAGTCATACACATATTGGTATCTTTGTATTTGTTTGTTGCATTGGCTGTGGTTTGCGACAAGTTTTTCGTCCCAGCCGTCGAGAAAATATGTCATGGTATGTTCAAGTACTTATATGTATAATTAATCATTTTACAAAATGTTAACGTTTTTGTTTGTTTTAGCATTAAATATGTCCAGCGATGTAGCCGGTGCAACTTTTATGGCAGCAGCTACGTCGGCGCCCGAATTATTTGTGAACGTAATCGGCACGTTCATCACTGAAGGTGATATCGGCGTCGGGACGATTGTTGGTTCAGCTGTTTTTAATATTTTAGCGGTAGCGGCATGTTGCGGCATTGGTGCCGGAATGGTATTTAAATTTTGATGATGAAAATATTAGGCATTCTAATAACCTCTTCTGTCTCTAAATATCGCTTACCCAAAGTTCAGGGGCGGACCGCTAGCTAACACTGTTTGCGATATGGATGAAATGTGGCAATCAAGTGTCTCGCACATAGGCGTGCACAAACTTAAAATGTAACTGATATTCTAGATTCAAATTAATTTTTGCCGCCTCTACTGTTGCGCCATCTACAACATCCTAAGAGGGAAAAGTCAGCTGATTTGCCATTGCGTCAAAAATAAACATTAGGGTGTGCCAGTGCACACCCGGCAGGCCCTGTGCGCACGCCTATGGTAGGAATTGAAGACCAGCGTTAAACTCAATTTTTAACTTTTCACGGTGTACATCAAAGTCAAAATTATGAGTGGACGTGCCGACGGTGACGGTGAATAGTCACAAAGAACAATTAAATGAAAAAGTGAAGAGTTTCAGGAACGCGACAGCGGATGGGCCTTGAACCGACCATTACGGATATCTAGCGGAAACGTACGACTGTATAAGTTAACGGTGGGCGCCAGAGAAGGGGCCCTTAGATTAAACGGGGCCCTGGGCTGCAACCCTGCAACCCGTACAGACCATGCCTAAATCCGGCTCTGCCAATGTTTTTTTTCCTCCAAATTTTGACGTTTCTAGCTTCATCATATTAGAATGCCTAATTCTGTGTAATTACAATTATATAGCTTAAATGTAATTTAATTTATAAATTTCAGTGTGGTGTTAAAGTGGTGCCATTAGATTGGTGGCCGTTGACACGAGATTGTCTCGCATACGGTATCACCGTGTCGATTCTCATCTGCATAATCCATGATGAAAGAGTCGAATGGTATGAAGCACTATGTTTGGTATTGCTCTACACCGTTTACATACTAATCATGTACTTTGACAAATCCATACAGAAATATGCCAGGGGTAACATACTAATATATTTTTACAAGATGCAAAATTTACATTGACATAGCATTCCCGTTTCGTCTTTCAGGCAGCGTTGAGCAGGCGCGTCGATATTCAAAGAAACCTGAAGACACTGGAAAATCTATAGGTGAGTTAGCTCTTTGTTTATATTTAACAAGTCAGTGATTCTCAACCATTGTGTAGCGGCCAAAAATTTCTAATAACTACATAGATAGGCAAATGAAAATTTGCCCATGTATTTTTGCATAGACAACAACGCCTCTAGCTGGTACCACACAAATAACTAAGCGATTGCACATAATTACCATCATACTTATGCAACACAAACAACCCAGCGTTATAATTGTTGCCTAATATTCAAAAATCTGGCAACCAATTTGACAACTCGCCAGACAACGTCATTTGAATTCAAATAGTTTTCAGTTGGTGATAATGATAAACAACATGGCGGATTCAAGGTCATCGCCTGTCTATGTAGTTATTAGAAATCTTTGGTAGCGGTGGCACTTTAGTGTGCAGCAAGATGCTTGAAGTGTGCCACCCAGATCCTATCAGTACATACAGCGCCAACAGACGATCAATTTGCTTGGCCACATGGTTGACAATCAAGTTGACAAAAATCAAAACTTTTTGATTTTACTCGAACCTGTACACCAACATGAAATTTTAAACTCAAACAGAGCGGGGGGGGGGGGCAGAACTGACTTGAGAGCTTTTCTTGGTCACCAACTTATCGCCAGGAGGGCAAGTGCCCCACCCTGCCTACGCCTTTGAACTTAAACTATCTTCATCAACATTGCAAACTGCCAACATGGTTGATAACCAAGCTTGATTGTCTGTAGAGACGTCAGACAAGTGTGCTGTCAAATTTATAAATTATTAAAAAATGTACCGTGAGGAAAAAACGGTTGAGAATCACTGATTTAAGTAGTCGCCTTGTTTTTACATTTAGGTTCGTTCATGTTGCTTGAGGCATTTTGTAAAATCAAAATGCAAACACCCTTTTATAATAACTCAAATCACTAGCGTACCCAGGGCGGGGGGGGGCAAGGGTGCAATTGCACCCCCCAAAATTTCCACTTTATATATATAGGTTATTCAGAAATAACCTAGTATTTGATTTATGATTTGTTTTATAAATACTTACAATTAACTGATTATTTGCTTCCTGCTGGTTGTATTATTTATAATTTATTTCCTACAACTGCACCCCCCAAGAACTAATTCTGGTTACGCCACTGACTCAAATATTATTAATAATTGAAAGAAATGTTTAAAGTTTGTGGAAATATTATTCAAAAGTCTGGAGATATTAAATCAGAGAAATTGATTTGTGAATTTCTTCCCAGAGGCGTCTGAGGGTCGATTAAACCTGAATAAGAATCAAGTGGGAATCGATGATTCGACGCTTGAATACATCGATAGTGAAAAGTCGCTAGCATTGGGAAATTGTCGGATTGAGGAACCGGAACTGATCATCATTCCACCATCACCGCATTTGAATGGTTCGTTGAAATTACCGACGCAAGAAATACCTGCTTCAGGTCAAGACGTTGAAGAACAAGCCACTCCACCGATTCACCTTTCTGCGAATTCAGCAAATCTATCGTTAGCTGGCAATAAAGAAGTTGAAGAGGAAGTGAGTCTATGGAAGTGGCCTTCGGGCAGAGGGAAATTTACACAGGTAGATACGCTCCTGTGGTCTGGTTGCCACGTTTTCGAATAACAACAATAATAAATCATTTTTTTCTACGAATTACAGATGACGTGGATTTTAACTTGGCCCATTCATTTGATTTTCTTGTTCACAATACCTGATTGCGAACGGCCTAGATTCAAAAAATGGTTTCCACTTACTTTCACCATGTGCATAGTTTGGATTGGTTCCTTATCTTATGTCGTTGCTTGGATGATTACAATAATTGGTAAGTATTTGATATATTGTGTTAAAACTGAAAATTAAGGTTTGGTTTTCAGGTGATACGCTTAAAATACCTGATTCAGTAATGGGAATTACATTCCTGGCTGCTGGAACGTCAGTACCCGAAGCAGTCTCAAGCGTCATTGTATCCAAACAGGGTAAGACAGACACACACACACACACACACACACACACACACACACACACACACACAAACTCCTCTCATTCCTATTCTGAGGATGACTGCATTTGCATGGGTAAAATGAAGCGTTAGCTTCTTCATTCTTGCCGATTTCGAGAAACGTTAATTAAAATTGAGACCCCGATAATGATTGCGCGGTCATCACTTTCAGGTCACGGCTCGATGGGCATTAGCAATTCGATCGGATCAAATACGTTCGACATACTTCTCTGTCTGGGTCTGCCGTGGTTCATTAAAGCTACGTTCATGCCAACGATACCTGGAAAACGTTGGGTAAGCGAATCTTAAATACGACGCAATTAAAACTTACTTTTTTGTTTTTTTTTCTTTTACGACAAATCTTGCTCTCTTCAATTTGTTTTATTTCTATAGGTGGGCATCAATTCCGCTGGCATCGAATACAGCGCAATCTCTTTGCTATCCACCTTATTCATGCTGTACGCAGTCTTCTGGATGAACAAATTCCAACTGGACAGAAAAGTCGGTCGGATTTGTTTGCTAATGTACGGCGTATTCCTAATTCTCGCAAGTCTCATCGAAATGAATGCGTTCTTCCGCGTTAATCTACCGACGTGCGGACGATGAATGCGATTTCAATTAAGTGACGCATTTATTTTCTTATTCAAATGCCAGAAGAGCAATGACAATGACGAAACCGAACCAAAGTTCATTTCACAATTTTAGTAATTTTGATTCTGAAGCAGGCACGCATATTATATTCGTTAGATTATAATTTTTGACATTTTTCCCTATCATTTTTTTTCCTCTTGGTCACATTGTGAATGACACTTTTATCATCGTTATCATCGAACACATATCTAGTACAAGCTACAAACAATCAGAGTTTAGAAATTACTAGCAAACTTTGCTTATTTCCAAAAGGGAATATAAACAATTATGGAATTTAAATAATTACGATCGTTTTCGCGATCTTGTACATAGTAGATCTATGGATTATTGTAATATTTAATTGACTAAGTACGTGTTAATTATGTATTGTGTTGTATGAGAAGAGAACTAACTATTAACCAAGTAATTAATTACCTATTTTATGTATTTTTATTTTAATGAATTTATAATTTAGTTAACATGACGAGAGAGGTGTGCGAAGGACGGTGTAGGTAAATATAATTTTAAATTAAAAATGAAATGAACAACAAAACCCTTTCAGTTCCACAATATCGAAATAAATTACAGATGATTAATGTCCGGACATTTATTCGGATACTTATTAGAAATTTTTTCAAAATGGACTCGTTTCAGTTTTTCATGAGAAATCTGCGTTTCGTCCACCACCGTACATTTATGAAAGTGTCACTGTTCAAATAATTGTCCAAATATCCAAAATAGGAACTTTTCATCGTTCATCTCTGGAAATAATGTTGTTATTCTCGTTACTTCATTAAAACTTATCAATTAAATTCAATATATGTTGCTCCTCTTGGTCCCTCCATTCCTTATCACCTTCTTCCCCTAAATTACCAGCGTATTCCCTCATAACGTGTCGAATTGTTTTCACAGACGCGCTGCGCAGATTCAAAATCTGCACAACTCTCTGTTTGATACTTGCAGGTCCAGCATTTGATACTTCAAGCACAATATAATCAACCAATTGTAGCGTAAACAATCCACCTTCGAGTCGTTTCATATACGAATCACTTTCATCGACATTATCCTCCAGCAGATCATCAATAGATTCCACTTTTTCTAAATACTTAAAATGCAATTCCATCAGCCTTTCGACTTTTTCATGATCATTCTCCGTGAATTTACTTATCAATCTTTGTCGCTGCGATCCGCGACAATTGCGCAGCATTGAAGCGATAATTGAAGATACGTGTTCTTCATGTTCTTCGGAGGAGAGTACCCGTTTGCGATTCCTCTTCGGTGTTTTCATAAACAGGGGAAACAGCGTTCGTAAGCCAAGAATATCAACAAATTTGTTGCAATTCTCTTTCCCATTTGGACCTGACATTGCGTAATCTAACACTTTTAATGAGCCATTGCGCGATGTTTTCTTTTCTCGCAACATCAAATTCATCAATTGCAATCCTGTCAATTAGCATTACTAACAAGTTAAAATGTTAAACAAAAATTATAAACAATGAGCTTACCTTCGCCTTTTAAAAACTTTTCTCGATTCGGAACGGACATCAACGCACTACATAAACAATTAAATAAGTTCTCCATGAGTTCGTGTTCCTCGGCATTTGAAGGATCGTGTCGTTTGTAAATGGCAAGCTGTTGCAACAGAACATCAATGCCATCCAATTCGCCAAGTGTATGTCGATTGGCGTTGTTGTCTTGCAATAAAATCGAAAGCATTTCGCTAGCGTAAAGTTTATTCGCGTCAAAAGGTGCTTTAACTTTGAGTCTTCGCAAGATCCATTGTAACAGACCTTGTTTCACCGCATCATTGCAAATCTCTGTGCGCAATTCCGTTAAGTTCTCAACGATTCCTAGACTATTATGAACACCATCCGCTTCCTCCTTAACGCTTTCATCGAGTCTATCCAAATTTTGCACTAACAGCGCAATCACTTGATGTTCCAATAACGCATCTACAAGCGATTCGGCTCCTTCTTCCGATTCATTTAAAATATCAACGTCTGTGAGTTCTTGCAGCAGTTCAATGGTTGCTACTGCAATATCAGTGTTGTCGTGTGAAAGAAGTTCGAGTAAACTTGGTATGACATGTAGTTTCACAAGTAAGGGATAATAATCTGGTGCTGTGGCAAGCACTCTCATTTCTTGTAGAATTTCATGCAATTCTAACTCACTTTCCATGAATTTTTCCGGTGAATCTGGAAACTTGATTCGCATTTCGCGATTCTTTAAGCCTCGTTTCTCAAAATTCAATACAATTTTCTTGATTGCTGTTTCATCTAAAAGCTCTCCCTAGAAGAAATTACAAGTAACTCATGCATTATAAATAGCAAGAATTGTAAAAGATACTGGACTGCAACACACCTCAGTTTGTTCAGTTTCAACAAATCGTAATATTTCGGCACGTTCTTCTTCTGTGATTGTATCAATTGTACTTAACGATGGTGTCGGAGATGCCCTTCGAGTCATTTCATTTGCCTTGGCTCTCGCTAAACGCCGCATTTTCTTTTGCCTTTCGTTTTCATCCTCGTCTTCTTCTCCTTCGCCAGGACGCTTGACTGCTTGTGATGGCTACAATGTCGAAATATATAATTGACAAATTATTGCCGTATTATAAATGCAAGACTTACCTTGTAGTTTAATAATTCGCCTACATCCATTTTCAAGTTATATTAAAAATAAATATTTCTGATTGCGAATGATTTTCGTTTTGTTCCTCGTAGATTTGCGTTCAACCTAACCTCAAATCATTGCGTTGCGTGCGCCGCTTGTTGCCATGTCAAACGGACGCATGGCCTCATGGGAGTGAAACATGGCTGGGAGTAGGCGCATTTCTTTGTAGTAACTTTTCTGTCGAGTTAAAGTTGAAAGCAAAGAACTAGTAAAGTCACAACTGCGCTTTCACCTTTTCTACCCGTCTCTGCCGAGTGATGGAAAAGTTATTACTGGTTCGCGCTTGCGCACTTGCGCTTACACAAGCAATCAACCGGTCAACATAGAGTTCTAGGTATGTTTATCCGCCATTTTGGAAATCAACATAAGTACAGTGTAACGTCGGTTGCCTATAGTCAATCTAAATTCGCAATCTAATCCTAACCAATTCAATACATCCATTAATTTTATACAATCGTGGATAAAGCATAGAATACAAATCGGGAGTAATTAGCAGTAATCACTCGAACGACATGCTGCGCTCGCCTGTGGCTCGCTTCGCAACACGTCGTTCTTCGCTTCGCAACACGTCGTTGTATAATATACTATTATGATCCAAAGGTTATAACATTATTGTCATCTGTAGAACTGCCACCTGGCTTATCAAAACGCACGTGAATATTAACCATGTACTCAGAGTTTGTTCGTTGCACAGACATAGCGAATGGATCTGTCGGATGAAAAATATACGCCACAAGTTTACGAGCCGACGGCATTGAACGTGGTGTTTTCCCAGCATATATGCGAAATTTTAAAAATCCTGAATCCCTAGCATAAAAACGTATTGGATGTTCACCAAATGGTTTAGGTCTTTCTAGTACTGACACCCACTTATCATCATACGAAAACAATGACAAATCTAAGTAAGGCGAACTGCTAAAACTTTGCGCACTTATTGGAATTTGTGCTAGTAATCGTTTCGTAGCTTCGATCTTTCCACCAAATTTGGCACTAACCATTGTTTGCTTAAATCTATGTTGAATCAATCTGGCATAAATGTTATTTGACGGACTACAAGTAAATTTGATTTCGTTGTGAATATTTGCATTCCGAAAACTATCACAACATTGTTCCAGAAGGTCCAAAAATTCGCTTGATATATTTTCATAAACGGCTAACACTTTGCTTTCGATTATATTGTAAACAACGAAAAACGACGGTTCGCTATTTGGATCTGTTATTTTTAATGTGACCATATCTTCACTAGCATATTTTAATAGTAAATGGGATTCATCTAATAGTTGCATCTTCCATATACGTAAACTTTGAAAATTCTCAAAATACTGATAAAATTTCCTTATCTCATACGGATTATTTGTTTGAGCGCTTATACGAAAAGCTCGTTTGTATAAAAAAGCCAAAATTCGATGCTTGAGTGAATTGATGTGTTTCTCTCGGAAAGGCCGTTCGACAGGAAATATTGAATGAAAGAAATACGCGTCATCTTCGAAACAAAAGCGACCTATTTTACGGAAGTCGACAAACATACCGTCCAATATTTGATAAATATGTACTGTTTGATGTTGTACTGATAGGACAGCAAGCATATCTTTATATAAATAGAGGCCTTGGTTGTGCGACATGTGGATTTTGTCAACTTTAAATACGCGTGTATCACAGAGCTTTCCCATTTGTATGTCGATTAAATGTATAGAAAAATCCTCCAAAGGAAACCTAAAACAAGTTTAGTTCATTTTATAAACGAGGTACAATTAAATTTTATTATAAAATATTTGCCAAGAAATCAGTGACCACTTGTGACTGATGTAAACAAGCTCATTCTAAAAGTGCTTTTACAAAGGCGGGCTGAAATTGCGGAGAACGAGCGTCGAGCTCGTGATTGGTTGAAAAATTTTAAATTGCACAGTTCCACAAGTCCCAGCCAAGCAGTAGCTCGACGCAAGCTGTCCGCAATTGTAAAAGCACCAAAACTTGAAGTACTATCTATTAACACTTATCAAGAACCACCAATAATAGGAAAAATGATAGTTTCGATTTTGAAATATTTATTATAATTGGCAGTGATAGCAAGCCCGTTTGCACCGGTTCAAATAAACACGGTTTGCACCGGGTGCAATCAAACGTTTGCACGCTATTCAACGATTGCAGAGTGCACCTAATAGTGCTTTTGTTGCATTCATCATTGCACACGGTACATTGCTTCCAATATGGCACTGTAAACTACTCAAGGTACTCCCGAACTACTCAAAGTAGTTAGAGTGACATATCGAAAGTATAAAGTGGGTGCAAACGATTGCACCCGGTGCTTCGGGTGTATAAGTTTGCACCCGGTGCAAATGCCATCATGTTAATGATATAATTGTTCCTTATAATTCTCAGTCTTTAAATAATCATTTTTTAAGTTAGTGTCAATTTTAGGACAAATAACGTTGACCTCCTGATTTTTTTCTACAGCGTGAATATATAGCATGCAAGAAGTGGTCACTCTTCCGACAATAAATATAAAAACCTAGGGTTTGGAGTAACTGATTCATTATTGGTATAAATTTCGTAGAAATGAGGCCGCACTGGCTCGGGTAAAAATGTAGCAGATCCAACAATAACATAGCGGCTATCCTCCGTAAATAAGCTGCATTCTCTGTTTAATTGTTCCGTGGATGGACATATATTAACAACATTTTTAAGCTAAAAGTAAGTAACAAGTTATGAAGTTAATAAACTTAACTTTAATCATATTTAAAATTAAATTAAATCAATACCTTAAAGAAACGCTCAAATATTTTACTCTTAATCTCAAAATTTTGCTTCTCACTGGCATGTGCATTCGAATTTTGCAACAGGTCCCCAGCTGCTCCAGCTCCTCTGTACATATAAATTTCGACAGACGTTTGATCTGAAGAATATGCAATAAGATTTTTTCCATCTGGACTGAATTTTCGCACAAAACATGGCGGTTTTTCAACATTTATAAGCGTATAATTTGGAAACACATTTTGATAAAACTTCCTTGCTGTATGATAGTGTGTCCCTGGCTTTTTGCAACCAAATATTTCCCTTTGGGACAATCTTATTACGATATTTTGTGGAGGAACTTTTAGAGGTTTTGAAAACGAATCCATAATATTAAATTTCACTACATTATAAAATATTAAATTAATTATAAAACTTTATCTTTCCGGAAAGTGCGCTTGAAATATATTTTCACGAAATGAAATTTCTTATCTTAGGTTATGCTCTGTTTTCTGTATGGCACTTTGACATCATTTCGAATTGCTTCTAGAGTACGTTCTGAAATGCGGACGAGAGTAGAGTGAGAATGTAAGATGTCATGTGACCATCACGCTACACCGAATTCTTGAACGGCCAGGGCGGACAAAAAAATAACCCTCATTGGTAGGACTACTGTGGGTAGAATTATAAGGTTAAAAGTGCGGGAGGGTTATTGTTCCTTCTTTAGTTTTGATCATAGGTAGGCAACTTAATGATCATATTAGCGAACTCTTTTGTGATTGGCTGATGCCAGGCTGTCGCTAGACGCAAGTCAAATACAAGCCTTGCTTGATGACATGTGACCTTCTAATTGAACAGCTGATCCGGACCACTATGGCGTACAATAGGAACACCTTTGCCTTTCCAAGGGTTCAATTCTATTCGTTTCAGTTCGTATTTTAATTTACGTTCACAACGAGAACACAAACTCGAACGAAGGCAAGGCAATTGGAGTCTTGGCGGTGCAGGAACACGTTCGAAAAGTCGGAGTGGTGGGTAAGAGTTATCCTACGTCGTTCATAAACTGTGGGTAATTTGTATGACCCTCTAGTGTTACGCTACATTTATGAACGCTTCGGTTGACACTCGGCGTTATCCCGGCTTACAGTGCTCGATGAGTACTGTAAGAAAAGTTCTTATACCATGGGAAAACCTTACCCATCTGCCTAACTTTTCGAACATGCTCCTGAGGTGTTCTATCTCTTAGGTGCGTTCGTTAAATACATCCGAGACCTCCGAGATCTCTTTAGCGTTTTTTAATTCGAAATCGAGCAAATATATGTAACTCTGCTCGCGATCTTTTATTCCAGAGCGAGGCGAACGAGGAAGCCTTCGATTTTCTGGAGCGACCTAACGAATATTATACACAGTGTTGCCAGTTCGTGGGAATTTTCGTAGTCAAAAGGGAAAAAATCGGTACGGGTTCGCACCGCACAACTTTCCGGCCATATCTACTACGATTTCGTAGAACTCGTCGACCATAAAAGTAATTTTGATCGGAAAGTGGAAATTGCCCGGAAGTATAGTGATATAAAAACGTAATCAATCTTATTTCCACTTTCCGATCAAAAT
>JARJEB010009336.1:0-12362 GCA_030264535.1 Liometoxenus newtonarum | reverse complement strand
AACTTGGGTATTATCCGGATATTCCCCAAACCGTTCCAAAACTCAAGCTAACCCGGCTAACTATTATCCTACCCTGTTACCACGAATTTAGGAATCATTACCATTATCCGATTACCATTACCCAGAGTTTAGGAGCGGCTTACAGTTGTCATTCTTGGGGAACGCAGCTTTATGAACCCATTGTCAGCTCTAGCTCTGCTCCAAGCAGTTTAGAGTGGTTTTCTGAGCAGTGAGCAGTAAGGGTAAATCGAAAGCACCTCATGATTATTGATTACGTAACACGAACTGTAACGAATTATTGCGAATTGAATTTCGACAGACATTTGTGACTTTTTCGGTTTTCCTCTAGTTTTTTTTTCGAGGAACATAATTAATCGAGGCGTGTTAGAAGTTGGTGGTGTTTTTGTGGCGACGGCTAATCTCACCGGCTTTTTAAATATATTTAGCATATATACATTAAATTATTTCTTAAGTAAAGGTAAGCAAGCATTCATTAAATTTTTAGCCCTACACCTTCAATTTAGGCATTATTTTATAATATTTTGTTAAATTGAGGTTACATTACACCATGTGGTTTTTGCAGTAAATTTCTGTAGACTTAATACTAAATATCAATAATAATTGCATTAAATTGTATTTAGTTGCTATTACAAGTGTTTAGGGTATGTATTTTGCAGATTTATATAGCAAAAATGGGAAAAATATTGAGTTCATGTGTGTAAGTTTATCAGCTACGGAGCAGCCATCTTAGGGTTAGAGAATGTTCTGGAAGAATATACAATATAATTTGTATGAATATACACTAGCCAGTTTCTAAGTACATTTTTTCTATCGGTCACTCTTATCATAATTATTTATGACTTGTTTAAGCATTTAAAACAATCTGCTACGCCGGTTTCTAGAATATTCCATTTGCAATGCGTTGGAATTGTCGCAATATTTTTATAAAAAATGCTGCGACGAACACACTATACGCATTTTACTGCTTGAAATTTTTTTCACACCCCCCAAGTCAAACACTTCAGACAATTCTTATGGTCCATTTCCTAGGGAAGCTTATGAGTTCCTTGAATAAATTTGTAAATGCACGTAATTAGAACCCAAGTAAAGCCAATCTTCCTAATTTGGGTGTCGTTTTTCTGTGTCTTTAAAAGTTGTTGTCATAATTTTGACGACTTTGACACAATTTCCAACATTTCATATTTTCAACACGGTGTTTGCACTTGTAAATTCAAATTCGTCAAAATCAAATTGCCATAGAAAAACAATTAAATTTGTACGTCATTTGTACTAGTTAAATCGGCGTCCGTGTCGTGTTAAGTTTCGCTTGCACGAATTTTCTTAATTCTTCTTATACATATTTAAATATTTTACAATTGTTCCAGATGTTCCGCTTACCTTCTACATTACGCCTTGTGGGCCTTCGCCCAGTAAGAAGTGTTGCCCAAGTCCAACGCTTCTATGCCAAAGATGTCCGATTTGGTTCAGAGGTCAGGGCTATGATGCTGCAAGGGGTCAACGTCTTGGCCGACGCCGTTTCAGTTACAATGGGACCAAAGGTAATCATTTCATCCGAAAATAAAATAGGGGTTTTAATAACTGTCGGTGCCTGATTGTGATTAGGGTCGTAATGTCATCATTGAGCAATCGTGGGGCTCCCCGAAAATCACCAAGGACGGAGTCACAGTAGCCAAAGGCGTCGAGCTGAAAGACAAGTTTCAAAACATCGGCGCACGTCTTGTACAAGATGTCGCCAATAATACCAACGAGGAAGCTGGAGATGGTACGACAACTGCCACCGTGTTGGCGCGTTCAATCGCAAAGGAAGGTTTCGAAAATTTGGGCAAAGGTGCCAATCCAGTCGAAATCCGTAAGGGTATCATGATGGCAGTAGAACATATCAAAGAAACATTGAAAAAACTATCGAAACCCGTCACGACACCGGAGGAAGTTGCCCAAGTTGCTACCATTTCCGCGAATGGAGATTCAACTATTGGTAAATTGATTTCGGACGCTATGAAACGCGTTGGCAAGGAGGGTGTCATTACTGTTAAGGATGGTAAGACGTTGAATGATGAATTGGAGGTGATTGAAGGCATGAAGTTTGATCGCGGCTACATTTCCCCGTATTTTGTAAATAGTACAAAGGGTGCCAAAGTCGAATATCAAGACGCTTTGGTTTTGTTAAGCGAAAAGAAAATTTCAAGCGTACAAAGTATTGTGCCTGCTCTTGAACTCGCAAACTCCCAACGGAAACCACTGATCATCATCGCTGAAGATGTTGACGGTGAAGCATTGACCACATTGGTGGTAAACAGGTTGAGAATTGGCTTGCAGGTTGCTGCTGTCAAGGCTCCAGGTTTTGGTGACAATCGCAAAGCCACTTTGGCTGATATGGCAATCGCCAGCGGTGGAATTGTGTTTGGTGACGATGCCAACATTGTTAAGTTGGAGGATGTTAAGTTGGGCGATCTGGGAAAAGTTGGGGAGATTGTCATCACCAAAGATGACACCTTGATTCTCAAAGGTAAGGGAACGAAAGATCACATTGAGAAACGCGCTGAAGAAATCCGTGACCAAATTGAGACAACAACATCTGAATATGAGAAGGAAAAACTGCAGGAACGTCTTGCAAGACTTGCGTCTGGCGTTGCTGTGCTCAAGATTGGTGGCAGCAGTGAAGTTGAAATGAACGAGAAAAAAGATCGCGTCAATGATGCTTTGAACGCAACGCGTGCTGCCGTCGAGGAGGGTATTGTTCCCGGAGGTGGTACTGCTTTGATCCGTTGCATCAAGACACTGGATAACATTAAGGTAACAAACAGTGATCAGTCAACTGGTATTGAAATTGTACGCAAGTCGTTGAGAGTTCCTTGCATGACTATTGCATCTAACGCTGGTGTCGATGGCGCTCAAGTCGTTGCTAAGGTTGAATCCATGGATGGTGACAATGGTTATGACGCGTTGAACAATCAGTTTGTTAACATGGTAGAAAAAGGAATCATTGATCCTACCAAGGTAAGAAATATACCTGTTTTTTTTTAAATTGTAGCACGCATTAGAGCCCTGGTAAAGTCAACTTTGCTTGCTTGGGTGTCGAAGCCGTGCGAAATTAAAAGGTTATTGTGTTCTAAACGAGTTGTTGTCAACTTGTACAACAACTTATTTTAACACAATTTCCTACACTTTTCTGCTATTTCCGGCTTTATAAGTAAAACAAATGCATCGTCTGTTTACAGGTTGTAAGAACAGCACTTACAGATGCTTCTGGTGTTGCGTCTCTATTGACGACAGCTGAAGCCGTCATCACCGAAATTCCCAAGGAAGAACCAGCAATGCCAGGTGGTGGTATGGGCGGCATGGGAGGAATGGGTGGTATGGGCGGTATGGGTGGCATGATGTAAACGCTCCTCATAGTTTATACAAAAAAAAAATCACCAAAACCAATCTGCGATACAAAAAAATAATAATCCACTACATCATTTATCAAAATATTCAAAAGTCACAACTTAATTTTTAACTACGTGCAGAATTTGTGACTCGAAATTATTGACTTGAAACATTGGAAAAGTTATTGTGTGCCTGTTACTTTTTAAATCAGTATCATCATCAATTCGGGTAATTAGTCGTTTTTCAATTTATTAGCCGGACTGATAAACTGAATCATATTGAATCATATTCCTCATTTGTGTGCATGCGTTACATTTGTATGTGAATGTTTGAAAGACTTCGACGCCGACTTCCATTACTTTTGGCAAGAAAGTCTTACATTTCTTGAGTTTGAGTGAGAGTTTGTAAATCTTTTGAAAATATTGAAATAAGATGTTTCATACATTCGAGTCATCGCAAACATGTTAGTACTATATTTCGACAATGGTACATTGAATCTAGAATATTATGGAGGAACCGCAGAAATTTGAAATCATGGAAATCACCAAGCCTATATGTAATGTAAAAAAAAAGGAATATTAAATTGTTGATACTGTATAGTGTTTTCCATGAGCTACTATTGCGTTCATGCATTTCGTAGTTTTTAGAAAGATAATATCTTGTTTTAATAAAATATTTTTGTTTATAAAAATTGTTTTGTAACAAAATACGACTCAAAATGGAGAAAGAGAAAATGTTATTATTTCTAACCTCAATGACAAAATAATTTGTACACACAACATACAATTTTTATTTTCGGACCTCACCTAAGAAGCCCTACACACGCTGACTTAAATTAAAACCGTGTAGCCCAAATGGTGATGTTCCATGTCCCCCGGATGACTTATTTGACATTCTAATGGAATGTAACCATTGATGTCATACCCTTTTCGAGAGCAGGTATATAGTCATGTTCATTGAAGCGTATCTAATAAATCCAGTCACTGTACTTTCGTCTGGCTCTGAAAATTTCATGATTTTTATGAGTTGCAAAGCATATTATGGCTTTTCGTTGCTGCTACTTACAAATATTTTATGTTATAAATGTGGCATGGTTTTAAATTTAGTATGAATATGAATTAACACAATGTTGAGAAACTTTTAATGTGTCGGTTAAAATGAACACCCGCAGTAATAGCTATCTAACATGCTGATGCTGTCTGGCCTGGCGGCCGACGCGATAAGTGTTTTTGAACTTTCTACTTATTTAGATGATATTACAAGGAGAGATTGATGTAATTAGCATATCGCAAGAACAACAAAATACATGTAGATGTAATAAACTCTCTCGCATAGAAGAACTAGAAAAAGGAAAGCCTTGCAACATAGCATCAGAATTTACAACACTTCAAGAAATATGCAATAAATTGGAAGGAACGGTAAAACTTGCTGAAATGCGCTCGAAAGTTTTATTGCGTGAAAACGCAGCATTGAAACAACCATTGCAACAGAATTTAGCGCGTTCTCATACCGAGCCAAATCTTTTAATAAAGGCTGAGGATGGTCCCAATAAGGAGATATTTCAAGATTTATTCAAATCCTTACGTCAATTGTGTTCAACTATAATTGGTGAGTCAAAGGATACTTCGAGTTTTGTTGATAAACTGTCAATGAAAATTGATGAAGAAACATCTGAAACGAAGGAAATTGATGCTCAGAGAGAAATTTCTTCTTTAAAAAAAGACATCAATGTACTTATGGAAAAACTGAAGGCGTCAAACGACAGATTGAACGCTAGAGATCGTGAACTTGAAGAGAAACTAAAAATAAATCTGGAAAAAAATGATGAACTTCTGAAACAAAAAGAGGAATTGGTGGAAGAAATGAATCGGAAACTTAATAATCTCTCAAAAGATTATAATATTACATTAAATACAAATCGTGAGCTTAACGAACAAATGAAAGTTACTAGAACTGAAATTAAAAATTTAGAAGAAAAACTAAAACACGATAATGATGAGGTTTCCAAACGCAAGGATAACTGTATAATGGAACTCGATGAAAAGCTCAAGCAGCAATTGTATAAACAGAAATTAGATGCAGAGGCATTCGAAACTGTTTCTAAAGAAAACGAAGATGCGTTAATTAAAATTTCCCAGCTTGAAAGTGCTGTACAAATTGTAGATTTGCAACGTAAACGAGAAGCAGATGAACATATCAATAAACTTAATCAAGTGACTGATCAACATTTACAACTTATTGTGGATATGCAGAATGAACTTGCAGTTAATCGTAATATTTTAATTCAAAAAGATAGCAAGATTAATCAGCTCAATGAAGAATTAAAAGAAAAATGTCATAAATTAACATTAGATGCAAAGATTTATAAAAATCTCGAGAAGGAATATGAACAAATTAAAGTTGCAAATGACCAACATAAATTAGAAATAACGCGATTCAATCAAGGATATAAACCAGAATTAAACGAACTCAAGAAACAACTTAACGTTGCCGAAGAAAAACACAAGTCTGATCTAGATGGACTTAATCAACAACTGGAAGTTGCAAACCAACTCAACAAGCAACTTAAAATTGCCGAAGAAACGCGTAAGTCTGAAATAAAAGCACTTAATCAACAACTTGAAATTGCTGAGGAAAAACTTAAGTCTGAAATACAAGTTTCCAAGATACACTATCAAGCAACTATATATAAATCAGATATCGCAGTATTAAAGAGAGCTCCTCAAAGTCAGGATACAAATACAGAAGTTATCGAAGATTTGTGTAAGAAACAAAAGCTTGTTACCGAATTGCGGGAAGAACTAAAAATAAGTAACAAATCTTTGAAAGATACCGAATCTTGTCTTAAAAAATTGAAGGAAGAATTGAATCTTGAACGTCATAAACAGAAATTAGCTTTGTTTGCAAAAGAACAAAACGAAAAAAGTTGTTCAAGTTCAAATGAATTAGAACAACTGAAATCGGCAAATCTCAAAATACACACTCTTCAAAAATTTAAAATTGATTGCAATAAGCAAATTGATGCGCTAAGGAAAACAAATGAAGTTTTGCGCCAACAGTCTGAAAATGACAAAGAAAACTTGGGAAAGTATCAACAAAAAGAAAGCAGTCACAAACAAGAATTGGAGAGGTTAATGAATCGTTACGAAGAAGAAAAGAATCGACTAATCGAAGGTTTGCACTCCATGAATGAAAAACAACGATTATTACAAGTACAAATTGATGAAACCTTCACGAACATTCCTCGAAAGCTTTTTATTCTAAAAACGATTGGTTCAAATAAATTGCTAAACCCCAGAGATGTTTGTCAAAGATGTGATCGAATCAGTACACATTTAAAATTGTTACATTCCACGTGTTGTGATCATCCTGCTTGGTTACATTTTGGTGCAATTGTTGACCAAAGCAACATTATCAGTAGTGAGCGTTTCAAATTACTTATGGACGCGCGGGATATTTTGAAACTTGTTTATTCCCCCATTATGGATCAAGATTTGAAAGTACAAATTGAAAGAAAACTGGTGGAATATAACAAGGAGATTGATACGCATCTGGAAAAGTCACGAGAGAAGGGACAGTATTTGAAGTTCGTTTACGAAGAATTAGGAAAAGCGAGAAGTGCTATTACTGAAGAATACAAAATTGATACGGAACCTAAAAATTATTGTTCGTATTGTACATTATGCCAATATTATACGAACATTGTTGATTATTTAAAAGATAGTATAATGCTCACCATTAGAATTATTGACAGTACTTATCAAAGCTTGCAACCCATGGAATATTGTTGCACTAATTTGAAACTGTGCGATGACAAATTAGAACAGTTAATGGTTCAAATTCAGGATTATGCCAACAATGTAAGTAAAATCCAAACTTTTGTCGCACTTTTAATAATGTAATATTTTTTTGGTTTATTTTAGAAGCCTGGTGTGAAAGAGGAATTGGGAAGATGGAAGGAGAAATATAGAAAGGCCAAAACTCTTGCTGAATTAAGATATGAAGACGTTCTCCTAATGAAAGAAGTGCTTTTGAAAGACAATTACGAGATTAACTTTAAAGTAAATCCGATTACAATTATTAAGAAACCTCCTCGTAGCATTCCTGACGTTGAAGAAAACAATCCGAGGCCTGTCTTTGAAAGACAGCGTGATAATAATTCGGGGAGAAAATCACTTGGTACCACGCCCAAGCACTTGGGGCCTATCTTCGGAACACCTGAGGAGTTAAGAATGGCTTCGCGCAATACACGTAAACCAAAATAGTATTTTTAGATATTTTTGTACAATTTTTTTTAAATGAGATTTAATATTTTAATGACAATATATAGCTATTTTATAGACATGTTTATGTATAAATAACGTCTTGATTTTTTGGCTATTTATTTTGGGACTGATTGATGAAAGATCAATGATGGCCGACAATTTACCAATTCAAGTTTAAAAGTTTGCCAAATTATCATGTGTTTTAACATTTTGTTGTAATTACTACTTTTAAAGATTAATGGCTTTCGATTTAGCTCCAGTGCAACTCCATGACAAATCGAACAATGTCTGCACTGGAGCTGTTTCTGTGCAGCTCTTTTGATCAAATCGAAAGTGACAGTTATTAGCATGAAACCATTTTGAAACTCTTTGAAAGTGTGGGTGTAAGTTTGGTGGCTTAATTAAAATATTCTAATTTTAAATGGAGAACACTCTGTAGTAGAGATGAGCGGTGGAAAGTTTCCATAGGACACGACCAATGAAAACTGATCGGATCACCTGGGTGCGTTCCTTTGACAAGCTGTAACCGCTCACATTTGGTTTATACAATGGTCTAACGATACCGGAACGCACACAAAGTATCCGTTCCCTAATCGGTTCAAGAAGCAGACAAAAAATATAGAGTCGAAAATTTTTAATCCAATGCGCAAAAATTTGTTTCTTTATCTAAGTAAGTTTACAAAGCGTCACAGCAATTTCCGACCATTGATTGCCGATTTTCATCACTTACTTTTATTTAAAACCAAACCAGTAAGAATTTGTCTGAAAACAATTTCGTAAGACATAGTGCGTGCGCTACATCTCTTCTAGCTACTTTGAAATCCGCTACATCTCGGCTACTTTTGTAGCGGTGTGTTAAAAAATTTCCCTAAAAGAAAAATAAGGAAACTGAGCAGGAAAATATGCACAGAACGAAACCTGAAACCGAAACCAAGATTGAAACAGAATAACAATAAATAAAAAGCTTGGCTTAGTTAAGCTCAGAACCGCTACTATTCCAGCGGCTACGTAGCCGCTACGTCTTACGAATGAGCCCATTACTTTCCCTATAACATCGGTATGTATGTTGGTCGGAAAGAAAAAAATAGTTGAGAATTCGAAAACTGTTGAATATGGATGATAATGATAATAATGAGCAGTAAGGAAAACGTGTTCCTAAAGAATGGATCAACTGAATTATTTGAAAATTATTTTTGCAAATACGTAATTGGTTTGGTTGGTACAATACAGTGTTAGTCAAACAATCTGAACACTCGAATATTTGGTATTAAAAAAAATTAAATGAATTATGTCCGAACATTTTTGGACTATTTTTATACAATTCTACTGACAATTTAATTTTTAAGGTTAATTTTTGACCTTAGGCTTTTGTGCCTGCACTTTGACTGGCATCAACCAATCACAAAAGCGTTTCAGAATGTGATCATTAAGTTGCCTACCTTTGCAGTCCCAACTGCAATCATGTTCTGGAACGCTTTTGTGATTGGTTGATGCCATTCTAGCTCTAGACGCATGTGTATTTTATTACCAAATCAGTGTTTCCCGACCACCGGACACTTATGAAACGAAGTTGTCGTGTCCACTTAAATGTCCTAATATCCAAAACTCCAAAATGGGAACTTTCCATTTGTCATCTGTCATCTCTATTTTTGACTAACTCTGTAGGTATGTTGCCCCCAAACGACATGACGCGCGTGGATATGCGTGCGTGGCTGGTGTGGTTACGTTCAAATCTTATTGAGCTTGAGTGCGAGCTTGAGTGAGCCTTGAGTATTTTGGAGGTGCGGAGGTGTAGGGAAACTAGACAGGTTGTGATCACGGTATAGAGATATGAAGGTACGATAAAACAACTCGTAATTTATAAATTACTTTATCTTGTTGAGATAAAATGCGTTGTGCCTGTGCTCGTGCAGATAATTTCAATGTAGCTAATGCCCGCTTCTGTACTCTGCACTTTGAAGAAAATGATTACGTTCGAAACTTAAAGGAAGAGTTGCTTGAATAAAAATCGTTGTGAATTGAAAGAGAATGCAGTACCTACATTGAACTTGCCAAAGAAGAAAACAACCCAGGTAACCGACAGGACAAATAGATCTCTGAAAAGGAATAGAGCCAAAACATACATGGAGTTGTTGGCACAATCTGAGTAAGTTTATAAATTGTACCGACTATTGTAATAATTTGTTAATTATAAATTTATGTAGAGCAAATGGTGAAGGTAATGGTGGTGGTGTTGAATCTTTGGGTAAAGATGACGACATATTAGATGTTAATGCTTTTGAAACAACTATATAGGGTAATATAGGGTAATTAAAATGTTGTACTCATTTATTTTGCCCTTGAAATTTTAATGGTTATACAGGCTATTATTTCTATTTTAGAACCGACACTGTAGTTAATAATAGGTACCATGAATCACTCAAAAAATGCTAATAATGACCATATAATTAAATCGGTGTTGAAAAATACTTTTTTCTACACCTATTTAATTATATGGTCATTATTAGTATTTTTTGAGTGATTCATGGTACCTATTATTAACTACCGTGAATTATGGATTTTTCATAATTCAACGATCGTGAATTATGGATTTTAAAAATTACTGCAATTAAATACATTGATCGCCCATCAATGTTCAACAAGATTTAACGAATTTGAAGTGACCGATCGATTTGATCCATATAATCTAAAATCTCGAAGCAACCATAGCAACTCGATAAATACTGTCCAAACTGTATGTGATCGCCGGCCATATTAGTTCACTTGTCAATTTTGTTGAGAAAACCCGATTTGTTTTTGTGTTAAAAATAGTGCAAGGTGTAGAAAAAGCATACTATTATATTCGCGATTATGGCCATTACTCACTCAGATGAATTTGCGCCACTTTCCTATCGGCTCGAGGGCTCAAACATCATCTTCGTGAGTAATGGCTATCATAATCGCTCATATAATAATATACTATTAATTGTCACAAATCAGTTTATTACGAACATATTACATGTCAGAGATTGTTTGGTTCTTTGCACATACACCCTTTTTAACAAATGGCCGCCAAACCAAATGACATGCTTCACTTCTGCGCATCGAGTAAGGCATATCTCTGCATGTAACCGATAACTTTGGCAGAACACAGGAGTAATTTCGGTTGGCTATTGGGATTTAAAATTAAATCTCAATGTCTTTTTTTAGCAAATGGTGGATCAAATGAGGTACAAGATCGTAACTTTCATATGAACCCATGTAAAGTTTTACGTTTTCACAGTGATATAAATAGTAATTTATAAGATAATTTGTATGTTTATCAGATGTATCTGAAACTACACCAAGTACTAAACCTCCTCGAAGCACCATACTGTCGTTACGTTGTTTTGTAAAAATGCTAGAAGCAGCGCAAGAGACGTGTGCAATACAGAGAACCTGAAACAAGAAACAACAGACAACCTGGTGCTCGGAGGACATCAAGGAGAAAATAAAAGAAAAGAAAAAGGCATGGTAAAGATACTTAAAAGACAAAAATAGTAACAACTATGAGAGGTATAAAGAAAAGAGAAAGCTAGTAAAAGAAAAGGTCATAATAGCAAAGAAAAGAGAATAGGAAAAGTTTGGAAAAACAATGGAGAAAAATGCAAGTTAAAGGAGGCAGGAAAGGAAAAGGGCAAGAAGCCCTTACACACAATGCAGAATACTGAGAGGAAAGGATGAAATAATAGGACGATGGAAAGATAATATTTTGAAGACCTACCAACTGCACGCAATGACAACGAACAAGAGACAAAAAGAAGTGACAAGAGCAACAGTGCGGTGGAAATAGAAAACATTAATGAAGAAGAATTAATTGAAACAATAAACGAATTAAAAATAGGAAAAGCACCAGGACAAGACCAAATAACAGCAGAAATGGCTAAACATATTGGACCTAAAGGAATAGAAAAATTACTCAAGATTATGAACAAGGTATTGAATAATAAATACAATAAAATTGACTTGAAACTGTGGAAAAGAGCTTCTCCAAATTTCTTTTTCCCCCACATTAAAGTATTGAAGACCAACACAATACCACAGGACTGGAGAGTGGCACTAATCGTACCAATATTTAAGAAGGGAGGTAAAACGAAATGTACTAATTATAGAGGTATAACACTGAGTTCTAAAACAAATCGAATGTACATTCGATTAATTCACTTATAAAATGAAATGCAACAATTGATTATTTGCTCAAATTTGAAAGTAGTGAGGTAGAGAACTTTCCACTATCATAAGTAATGATCCACAGGTTTTATAATTAATTCATCGAATTATAGCATTTACTAATGATTGTGAAACGCCTTGTAGTCTTATATCGTGTAAAAGTATTATTTTGTTAATGTATGTTTTGAAAATGATGCTTCTACATTGTGCAATACTGCATTCATAAGTATGAATCTATTTAGATTTGGTCAAAAGGTCAATCGATCAGATAATCAGATAAATAAATTTCTGCTTGGAAGCGACCTTGTGCGTCGATTTACATGTATTTATATGAGGAACTGTTGCAAATCGAACGAGATATTCGGTTTTTACATTGTTTCTTATGGAAAATAGGCACAAATCAGGCACTTTATGCATTACAATATTAACAAAATTTTATACAATTAATAACCGCGATTTTGATTGGCTGAGACATTTCACGTTCGTCTATAAATATTGGTGCAAACATCAGTTCGATAT
>JARJEB010009333.1:0-13664 GCA_030264535.1 Liometoxenus newtonarum | reverse complement strand
TTGTTACTTCCGGTACATGGAAATAGTTGGTCAAATGAGGACATGATATGCATGCATGTGCGTGCGCGCGCACATGTATGTGTGTGTGTGTGTGTGTGTGTGTGTGTGTGTGTGTGTGTAATTCTCTCGTTGCTTTCATTGTGTATATACCCTGCGAGTCGGTTCGAGAGTATGTACGCAATAAATTTTCCATTGCTCACCGCTCGCAATTGGACCGGGAATAGCCAATTTTTAATTAACTTTGCGGAATTTATGTTCGACTCACCATAAATTTCGTGCTGCACGTTCTTTTCATTCATTCTCGTACGCGGAAACGCAACGACGAATACGTGCAGTTAGTAATGTTGGGTTATATTTCTTTTTTTTTTGTTGTTGTTGGAGGGGTTTTTGTGTTTTGCACGCTCAATGCAAACAACAATTTGCATAAAAAAATAACGTTGGCACGACCCATCGACGGAATCAACGTAATCCTGATTTATAGAGCTTTACATTTTCGCCGTGTATCGAGTTTTTCTTCTTTTGACGTGCTTTTTTTGCTGCTTCTTTCAATGTTTTGCCATTTTCAACGAAATGTGCTTTGCGCACATTTTTTTTTTCGTTGTATTGTGTCCAATTTAGTTAATTTGGTTAATTCGTTAATGGATGCTGAACTTCGATGGATACGGAATGATGAATTCTAAGCATGTTGAGTGCTGAAATTATGAAAAGCAATTTGCAGTTTTCTTCTTATATAGGTATATAAGAAGAAAGTTCATATCGTCGATGGCTTATGAAAACTTTTCAATAAACTTTTATAAAATATACTTGAATCAGTACGAGACTGTAGATAGAAATCCTTTTCGAAAAGTTCGAAAATGCTGGCTGGAAAGTGTTAAGAAACTAAATGGAAATTTTAAATGCGACCAAGGCAAAAGGCTAAATTTCAGTTTGAGATTTAATATATAAATTCTGGGTATGTATATTTAAAAGGTGCATAAATTTATTCATCATACTTTTTTTCAATAAAAAAAAACTTTAAATTTATTTTTATGATTTAACGATAATGCTTTTAAAATCCAACGAAACTGAATCACATATATAAGCAAGAAGTAAATACAAAAAAAAGGAATATTATAGCATCGTATATGTGGGTATTGGGTATATATCGCACAAAAAGAAAAAAAAAATAAGCAAGGAAAGGAAAGTACAAATGGAAGATGTAAGGTTTCCTTAAATGGATATTAAATTGGTTTGGAATGGTAGGACGTCGGATCTCTCTAAACGATTTCCCCGATTCCGATTCGATCCGCTAGTTATGCTCCAATTCTACGTATATACGCGTATACAACGTTAAAAGAAACTCCGAGGATGCGAAACGAGCACCAAAAAGAAACGCCGTCCTGGTGCTCCCCATATACATGCAGAATTTACTCAAAGAACGAAGCGAACCATCCCTATTGAATGAATGATCGAGAAGAAAAGTCGTAAATGAAACGCTTGAGCTAAAGCAAATGCGGTATGAAGCAGAGGCGAAATAAGATCGAAGTAAAAACGTTGAATATCTCTTCGCATATGCGGATATAAAGCCGGAAATGATGTTGCTTGGTTGCTGGGTTGCTGGTTGCTGGGTTCTCTTGATATTACTTACTTAAATTATTAACCTTTCGGTGCGTGTTTGCAATAATAATTGCCCGTTTGAAGTATTTTACTATCGAATATATGGAATTTTGTTTATATCTATAAAGATACGTGCTTAACGAAGGGTAGAAGAATTGATAGGATATTAAGTTGCAAAAATACGAAAGAAATCTCTTCATCTCCGGTAATTGGCATTTTTTCGTTTAACAAAACACATTTTAATTATACGTTCTTATTCCTGAATGCGATTTGTTAAACTTCTATTTTCATCTTAATACAGCTCTTTCGTTTGGCGAGGCAAATTCCGCGAGCAATTAGTAAATCCGATTTGATGATGTTTAACGATCACATTGTATCGTCCTTTCTATTATCGTAATTCGTAATCGGATTTCGTAGCGTAGAGTTTCCATTAATAGTAAAACTCATTTAATTCCATGTTCGTCGTGCGCTGATGCTCGTTGTTGCGCCCTAATGTGTTTCTCCATTCTCTGCATTCGCGTCGCTTTTATTCACTCGATGTCGGTTGCATCAGTTGCATTAAAACGGATCACTGGCCATTGGCTGTGATGTCGTCGTCGATGTTGTTTGTTGTTGCTGCGAAAAATCGATTTCAATCTCTTCAACTTGCATGAATTTCTGATTCGACAAAGTGCGCTCTTTACATTCAAAGTTCAAAACTTTTATAGGAATTGTTTCAATATAAATTCATATTTTTTTAAAAAAAATCGACTGAAAGCTTTGAAATTGATTATGAGTTGAAGGGATTCGCCGCATGGCGGTAAATTTTGCTATTCAAAAGTAGGAAACTGTAAATTTTTGGCATCCTCTAGCGGTGAAGGTTTGAAACACCAACATTTGGTGCTATTTTAAAGTTTGAAACCTTCGCCGTTAGAGGGCGGGACAAGGGGACACAGGACTGTCGCGAATCCGTTCGATTTAATAATCGTGTTGGAGAATTCCTCTCGGTAGTAAATATAAATCTTATTAGAGAAAGATGATGTCGAATATCATCATCACTATTGATGTTGCATTTGCACGATGCTGTTATGGAAGACAACAGCAAAACTCCATTATGAGCATAATGTTTGTTTTGTATATCTTCCTCTATACCCTATAAAATTTATTCAGAAAAAGTGTGCAGAAAGGAAAATCAGATGCAACTCGCCTCGCGAACTCACAAAATTTCCCTCCTTCCTGCACAAAACGAAAACACATATACGAAGAAACGAACGAAGATTCTTGCTAACGCTTCTATAAATTTTCGCGCTGAATATATTTTAATTCGCTTGGGAAAATGCATTAACGATAATTTAGTACTCCCGGCCAAGTCTACCAATAGAAGGAATACACCCATTTCAAGCCCGATGCCAAATAGGGATGCGGCCGTGTAAATTTAAAAACGAACGACTTGAAAGAAAGAAAAAACGTACGTTTGGATAATGTTAGAAATATGCAAAATTAGAATGTGTTTTTGATAGGTGTACGATTTATTTTTACCAACGATAAGTTCATAAATACCAGGACTTTTGATTTTAAGTTCTAGATCAAACGCAAATAAAGTTTTGTATGTTCATCGTGCGATGTATTTTGTACTCTTATTTTCTTTTCTTGATGGTTTTATTTTGGACATATAGTGTTAAAGTTTAATATCACGTAGGGGATGCTTTTTATTTATATATTCTCCTATCTTTACGTCCGTTTCCTCGCTTACTGGTTAACTGATGTTTCTCTCTGTTCGTTGTGCCCGCGCCGGTGACTGTTGGCCTTTATAGGTCTGGCAAGTGCATCAAGTCTTCGTACGTGCAACTCTCGAGTACACGTGCAGAATACGTTCATTCACTGGACTGAGCACACCAAGTCCCGTTTTAGTTTCGTTTCGTTTCGCGTTCTTCGTTCCTGCTGCTGTCCTGGGAACGTTCCATCATACGAAGAGATGCCTTATGTCCGTCCGAAATTACCATCATACATCAACTAAACGTCCAATGCACCCGCGCTACTCCGTTTAGCAAGAATTTACTATATTTGGGATTCATGTATATATTTCGTACACCCAAAACTTTTTCCTTGATAATATATTTCGCATCAGCTCACCCCATAAATACTGAATTTTAAAAAAGTTTGCTTTACCATTTACTCCTTATCATTTTGCAATTTTCTAGTAACAAGCGCATTAAATGAATATTTTTTTTTATTTCAGATGGCAATGAAGCAGTTACAGCAACATTCGATTTGTTTGATTCATCCAGCGGCCCAGACTTGACACTCTCACCGCAAACCTTTACCAATTCCGCGGAGGCCTTCATCAACGACAATTCCAACAGTTTGGGAGTCCCTGCTGACAATGACCCAGGTTAGTTATGGCAAACTTTAACTTGATGTGTATATTAACCCAAGTTTTACCTCTTCGATATTTACCTTCTTAATATGCGATACGAGGCCCTTTCGCAACTGCGTTCCTACTCATAAATGCGTCAGCTCACTTTGGGGAAGTGCTCCCAAGAGCACGCAACTAGACCGATAATAAAATCGTGTACGTGCTTGGAGGGAAACTAAAAATAACCTTAAAATTAATATTTTCAGCAAAACATTAAAATTGCAAAAATATTTCTAATCGAAAGGCAAGATTTTACTTTGAACAAAATAAACTTACTTTTCTCATTGCTGCGAAAGCTAAATTGACTTGAAGAAGTTTTTGACACGTGTCATCAGGTCTAAAAAGCAACATAGGTATACCTAAACCAAGTAAAATGTTGAAATATAGTTTCAACTAGTTTTTCATCGCATAGCAAGCAATTGACGATGAGAAGTTTGTTTTCTACGTGTCTCGCTTTGTGTGTGCGTGCGTGAAGTTTTCTTGTAGGTATACACGAATGCATTGAAAGAAAATTCCATCAGCACAAACGAGAGAAGACTGGTATCGACAGCATTTATTGATTGGCTATTTATTCGGCAATAATCCAGCCTGACCTGATATGGTGGCGTGGCGCGATCCTTTCTAACAGATTCTTTAGAACTTTTGACATCGTTGTCGCCTTGCCTTGTGATTTCATTTCTCGTCATTGGTGATTGTAGGCTAGGCATGCTTCCTTGTGTGAGTAAATGCTGGATTGTGGTGGTGGTAGTGGTGTGCAATTGAATAGCAAGGTCCAGGCTTTTTCTTTGCCACTCCGAACACTAATGACGCAGTGGTCACCGGAAATAAAATGCCGGCCGTGTCACTTCCTGACCGGCATAAAGACAACTCTCTCGCTATAGGTCTCGGGCGTCCCTTCAACATCCTTCGTACATTTTGAACGTTACGTGACATCTTTATTTACAACGTCACTTCAATCATCCATGCTACCATGTTACAGTCATACGAATTTTAGAAATGACTTCCAACATGAGATCCAGATGGAATTTTAATAAATTTTAAATTAATAACAAAGCGCACGTTACTAGGCGTTGGCTGCAGAGCCGTATTAATAATTTTCGTTTTCTTATGGTCGCTTACATGTTTTGTTTTATGTTGAACAACTATTTACAATGCTTTAAAATATAATATTGCATTTGCGATACGACAGGACAGTCATTGTATTATTATTATTATCATTATTAGAGCATGTAATTCTGTCGATCGTTAGGTATATGCAACGCCAATGTGCAGAATGCAGATACATCAGAAATTAACAAGTAATTAATCATTATTAACCCGCAACGGCGGCGTAATTGCGTCCAACGCGAATCGATTTATCCATAATGATATTTGAATGTCATAATTTATTACTATAATCATTAGTTATCTAATCGTAAATTTTGCGTTCTTTACAATTTTATTGATTTCAGTAATAAAGCGAATTAATTAAGTAGCAGTAAATTGAAAACGAACCATTAGTAGATATGATACTTGTGGTTTCCATAGTTAACTCTATATATGTTTTTTTTTTATTTGATAAATTTACCTTCGTGCATTTGCACTCGCATCTCAACTTAAACCTGGGGCGGTAAAATAGTGTGCTGCATCAAGTACAAACGCTTGGTAGCAGGTTTTCCGTAAATCTGAACATGCCAAAATAAAGAAAAAGAAAAAACGAGTAAACTCACCATTAACTATAAAAATCACACAAAGAATCATTATTAGATATAGTTTTTCATTAATGTTAATACTTTATTACGATAATCATTAGTTATCTAATCGTAAATTTTGCGTTCTTTTCAATTTCATTGATTTCAGTAATAAAGCAAATTAATTAAGTAGTAGTAAATTGAAAACGAACCATTAGTAGATATGATACTTGTGGTTTCCATAGTTAACTCTATATATGTCTTTTTTCTTTATTTTTAATTTGATAAATTTACCTTCGTGCATTTGCGCTCGCATCCCAACTTAAACCTGGGGCTGTAAAATAGTGTGCTGCATCAAGTACAAACGCTTGATAGCAGGTTTTCTGTTCATCTGAACATGCCAAAACAAAGAAAAAGAAAAAAACGAGTAAACTCACCATTAACTATAAAAATCACACAAAGAATCATTATTAGATATAGTTTTTCATTAATGTTAATCCTTTATTACGATAATCATTACTTATCTAATCGTAAATTTTGCGTTCTTTTCAATTTCATTGATTTCAGTAATAAAGCGAATTAATTAAGTAGTAGTAAAGTGAAAACAAAGCATTAGTACACATGATACTTGTGGTTTCCATAGTTAACTCTATATATGTCTTTTTTCTTTATTTTTAATTTGATAAATTTACCTTCGTGCATTTGCGCTCGCATCCCAACTTAAACCTGGGGCGGTAAAATAGTGTGCTGCATCAAGTGCATACGCTTGATAGCAGGTTTTCCGTACACCTGAACATGGCAAAATAAAGAAAAAGAAAAAACGATAAACTAACCATTAACTATAAAAATTACACAAAGAATAATTAGTAGATATAGTTCTTCATTAATGTTAATACTTTAAAGGCACTTTAGCGGAAACAATATAGTCTTATCGTATCGTGTATGTTTTTAAGAGAAAGATAAATAAACTTTGTCAATGATATGAAGTCAGTTTACTTTACACGATCGCGTAGATAAAAAAATTATCTCGCAACTGTTTTGATAGAGTACTTTATTCAATATTTATACAATATTTTAGTACAAACAATTGACTGTTCCTTTCTTATAGATAATATTCCATCGTCTACGTTTGAAATATACACACAGGATGTCTATATTAAGCAATATAATTTTTCGAATAAAATGTTTCGTCCTGTTGGCCAGTTTTATTGTGTAACATTCAGTAGTATATAAAACATGGAAACTCGTGGTGAATTTAATGTGCGACGGTATATTATAAGAAAAGCGAATAGAAAATAATGCAAAGATTTTAGAATGTAAGCCCAAATACTCCCCATCACCGCAATATCTGGCAATCAAATATTCATAAGATTTTCCGTGAGTGTTGGTTGGAGAAGGACGAAAGTTCACACCGCGAGTTGCTTGGCAATTTGCTGAAAAGGTTTCTTACTTTGTGTGTATACTATCTACTTCATTTACATAGAAAGCTGCATTGGAACAGAATAATTTACATTGTCGACAAATAAGAATTGGTCATATTCTTGCGAAAGTACTCAAATAATCCATGCGAAACTCAAACTGAATGATTAGAATTAGTAATTAATAGCTAATTTACTTTTGGTACAATAATATTCACCATCTCCAGTACCTACTTCGGTTTTAGTCCTTTGTCTTTTTGACACTATTCGAAAAAGTTTGCAAGCTCACGCAATACTTGTAAAATTCTCTTGATGGATATTGATGCCTATGACTGCTTTGATTAATTTGACATCTTGTTCGTGATTTCAATCGCGCTACACTAACATGTAAATAAATAAAGTAAATAAATTTTAATCGATGTTTGTTGCATTGGTTTGGTTCTTGGTTCGTATTTTTATTTCTTAATCGCTGGCCTTATTGTGCTGGATCTCGTGGAGGTAGCAGTGGTGCGAATATATTACCTAATAGAAAATGAAAATACCTATATATAAATATATAAATTATAAAGAGATAAATTTATTGTAGGAAACAAACGACGTGTGGTAAACGTACGGATGGTGGTGAATGGCGGGTGGGACGGACGGGCCACGAAATATTGATTTACGTCCGCTTGTCGGTTCGACTCGACGCAACGACGCTTCTTCGTCGGATTCGATTCTTCGTTGTTGGTTTCGTGCGCGTTGCCTTCCTATCCTCATGTTCGATATTTATGTGTGAAGAGAAAAATATTTATTATACCTTATTGTTCCGTCTTCTTATACCTATAGGTACTTCTTTATTTCATTGAATATGATGCGTGAAATGAAAGCACATCAGATCAGTGGCGTGGTCAAGAATTTTTAGAGAGGAGTTCATCTTATTATACGTAGAAACTTCATATTTCAATTGAAGGGGGGGGGGGGGGCTTTTACTCTTTCGACTTATGCTCTGAATACTTATATCGAGGTTTTTGTTCGAATATTTTAATTTTTGCGTTTTTCTTATTAAGTTTTTTTAAAGCCCGAATGATTTTTACCATTATTTATTTATGCAAGTATACTTACAACTCTTATGAAAGATAAATACTCAAGGGAGTGTGAGAAAATAGAAATGTTTTAAAAGTTTTTCATTTTTTTCCGTAGCCCCCCATGTTGCCTGGAAATTCATACATCATACAAGGTGTTTCTTATTTCTATATAGACCGATAATTTACTTCCGGTGAACATCTTCACATTTTTTCCTCATTTGATAAAACATTAGCAAATTCGTGTCTTACCGTTTGACATCATGATCATGGCTTAATAAACATTTACAGTATTCTCTTAAAGGTTTTTCTAAAACGTTTATGTTTATATGTTGTTCTCAAGACTCAAGAATTCGTTTCCGCAAGAGTTGAGCCTATTTTTCTTTTACCCGCTACTCGAACTTTAACGTACAATACAATGCAACAAAAATAAGACTTGCTCTTCCATTGTTGTATTCAGCAGGTTGTTGTTGTGATAAGAAGAAGTAATAGTAGTATATATACATAGGTAGGTAGTAAAGTGGTAGGAGAACGCGAAGTACAAAAATTGAGTTATGAGATGAAGTCTTCTGTTGACAATTCCCAGTGGAAATAAGTTGTTTGTGCGCTAACTGAAGCACTCCATTACCCGTACGAATAGAAGCCGTCGTTCAAATGCACGGCGAATATATAGTTCGACGTTGCCTTTGAATTCTTGCCGCTGAGCCGCCTCCAGCAATGAACGAACGAAAGAACGAACGTGGTGTGGCGAGTTGCGTTTCTGCTATGAATGATACGATAGAAACGACTTATGTCAATATCAATAAACGCTTCTCCCTACAGTTATCAACACCATCGCCATTGGGCCTATTATATTATAGTCGAATACGTAAATTACACTGACAGATAACAAGATTTCGATTCAATAACATCACATTTGCAGAATAGAAGAATATATAGCATACAATTTAGAATTCAATTTGCCAAATGGAAAATATAGAAATATAACCATGACACATCAACTGGGGCGGTAAAATAGTGTGCTGCATCAAGTGCACACAGCAGGTTTTCCGTAGACCTGAACATGCCAAATTAAAGATAAAGAAAAAAACGAGTAAACTCACCATTAACTATAAAAATCAATCAAAGAATCATTATTAGATATAGCTTTTCATTAATGTTAATACTTTATTACGAAAATCGAAATATAGAAATATAACCATGAAACATCAACTTCTTCACGCTCCTGGATCGCATTTGCACTTTTAATTCTCCACGCAACTGCAACTACCGCATCTGGAACAGAACATTTGCGCTTTTTAATTAAGAGACATACACTTGAGTAAAAAAACATCCTCGCTCTATTCAGGTGTATACGTGTATATGTGTACGTAGATGAAAAACATTTTGAACAAAAAATTCACTACCACACAACGTTACATGTTTTGAGTGTAACCGCAGCGTTTTGAAAACGGTTCGCGACTCTCGTGTCGAAGCGTAATTCGCATGCAACAGTGGTGAGTTGCTGTATAACGTTCATTCCTATGATGCCGGAACAAGTTTACCAACCGGAAATGGACACTTCAATTTCAACACGACTACTATTACTGCTTGCAGAGCAAAAGTGAGCTTTGGTCTTGTTGTTGCAAATGCGTTTGGCTGCTGATAGGTTTTTAAGTGTGCAGGAGCAGGACCGTCAAGTGCTGTGTTTGCCAGTGCCAGGCGAGCCACTACAGCCGTGAAACTGCATGTTTTCATTTACGTACACTAATACTAACAAAAACTCTTCTATATATGTGTATGTGTATGCTTATGCTATTAACTATTTATTCATTAGTATTGTCGCAAAAGTTGTTATACTAAAGTATTTTAATAATAAATAAATTCTCATAATTTTTTAAAAATTTACTTTTAAAATTTTAATTATGAGACGAAGAGCAGTTGCATCTTCATTGTTGTAGAAATTGTGTCCGAAATGCTATACAAAAATTATGCATATTGGGAATCAAGAGAATATAGCGACAATTCTAGTAAATTTCAAAAGTGTATAGGAACTCGAAATGTACAATTTCAAAATGAATTTAAAGTTAAAAACAGAACATGACATGAAAGCAGTTTCGTTCTGAATCAACCTGAAAAACATTTATGGATGACGTAGATTAGTAGTGCGGGTAAAACGCTGGCGTTAATGAGTTTTTGGTATTTCGTTTGCAGTTTCATCCACTGATGATGGGAAAAAAGTGCAAACTGAAGTCGTCAAGTTGGCGGTGAAAAGAGCAAGACCGAAGGCTGCATCTCCAAATCGACAAGGACCACAACAATGCCAAGTATGTATACTTACAGTGCATTTATATTATTCATGATTACAGATTCAAACATTCTAACGTCTTTATCGAGCTGTCATATTGTTTTTTATAGGTTTGTGCGAAAGTGTTTGGCAATGCTTCAGCGTTGGCGAAACACAAATTGACTCACAGCGATGAGCGGAAATACGTTTGCACCATGTGTGGGAAAGCATTTAAACGACAGGATCATCTGTAAGTGGATTCGAAATTATATATCGTTTATTTGAACATGCTACTTATGAATTCTGTATTTATTCAAGCAATGGTCACATGTTAACGCATCGCAACAAGAAACCGTACGAATGCAAAGCGGAAGGATGTGGAAAATCATATTGCGACGCGAGATCGTTGCGTCGACATACTGAAAATCATCACAGTTCGACGACAACGTCTGTAAACACAGCGACGACGACGATGTCACCCGCACAAGGTGCAGCTTCCGGTGATGCGGCTTCGCCTCATGGCTCTAGTTGCATTCAATACGCACCACCGCCTACCAATAATTCCACAACAGGCAAAAGTCAACTTCAACAATTGTTAGCAACTGAACCTGCCAAGGTACTAAACATATATTTTTATTCATTTGCAGATTTTAAATTACTTGACACCCTTTCCGAATTGGGTGTTCACGTCACCAGGTGACAGGTGTGACCTTTATTTGACCTTCCCAATAAACAGCTAATAGGGATAAAAATGGCGGAATTGCATACAAGTCAAGTTCTGCATGAAAGCATCCTCTCGGTTTTCCCTAACTTTTTCTGGAATGGCAAAGACAAAATGCAATGCAAGTTGAGCCGAATGAGCGATAAACAGGACGACCATCTTTACCCTGATCAGCTGATTAAAACTTGCTCCGTGACGTAGGCATGACATAATATGGAACATCTGGTCAAAACTGAGGTTATGTTTTCAGTTACTATTTGTTCAACGTTATTCATATTTATTTTGAAGCGTATCTCGTTAGTGGTTGATTTGTGTTCAGGATTCAGGCGAAAACAATTTTCAAATGGCATTCGTTTCGTATGCGTATTTTGTACATACATGCGATTCCAATGCAATGGTCTGGTCGGTCATACATTTATTTTCATTGTGTTACGTTTGCGTAGGGCGGCAACGGCGGCAATAATGACGGATTAACAAAACAGCAATTAGATCTGATTCATCAAATCATGGAGCAAACGCAAAGGCAGTCGCAATCCGCCCTAAAATCAACAACAAAGCAGGCAACAAAGGCCGTTAGCAAAACACCAATTAAGGTCCAGCGAGTTTGGTCGGTAAGTACCCATCATCCATTTACTTAATGTAGGGTTTTGCTAAATTGTACTTTATGTACCCACACCAATTTTTACAAACAATGATTTTTTCGTTTAAATACATATAGATAAAGTGAACCTAAAATGATAAGAAAATTTGCGCGGTATGCAATATTACCCGAGTTATAGCTAGCTTTTCAAACTGATTATTTTGTGTGTTGTTTGAGAGATAGAGGTTAAAAGCATTTGCAATTGCTTGGCGCTAATGGCTTCCATTTGACGTCTTGTTTCAGTTCCACATTTGGTAGCAGCGCCGTAGGTTTGCGCCCTACCCATTTCAGTTTGGGTGGCTTCGGGTTAGTCCTTATTGGGATTAACAAGAGGTTGTTGTAACATACTTGGTTTTAGCGTACTTGGTTTGGTTCGCAGCCACGTTTCAGTCTGACGACTGTCAAAAGTATGATGCATATACTTGACTTATTCCCACTAAACAATCAAACTCAGGTAATATTGTATACCGCGCTAATTTTCTTATCATTTCAGGTTCACTTTATCTATATTTAAACGAAAAAATCATTGTTTGCAAAAATTGGTGTATGGCTACATAAAGTACAATTATTCCTAGGGTTGTTATCTCTATGACTTGTTACCGAAAACGCGTAAACAACTATATGATTGAACAAAAACATAAACAATAATAACGACAAAACCAACAACAAACCAACAATAACAACAACAACAGTTCTTTATGTACTTATATATAGGTTAGGTACAAATCGATTTTGTATGTTTACCAACAATATTTGCTATTATGTAAAATGTTTCAATCATACGTTATTAATATTGACATTATATTATATGAATAATTGAAATTTACAATTACAATTGTAATTGACATTCTTGTTTGTCGACTATCAGAATCCATGAAAACTGCGAATAACTTGAAATTTATAGAATGCAATGCAATATAGTAAGCTGATGCGATGCCGATGGAGTAATTGTAATTGAAAGCAATGTGTGCATTTGGATTGTTTAATCTTCTAACTCGAACAAACAAACATTCATATAATCATAGAACTGACTATATGCGATGCCGAAGCGATTGAACAAATCTCGTCCGACGCCGCGTTTTGTGCGTTGTTCCGGTTGTTCCATTTCCAACATTTCGACCCGAGTCTCAAACAGTTCGCCGGTTCCAACAAGCTAGCTCCGAGTGAATATGTGCGTTGAATCGCATATTACTTGATTGAATAAATTGTGCCAGAGGAACCATTACTTTGTTATTTAATTATTCTGTGATTACATTAAAACGAATTTGCATTTCGGTAAAACAAATTTTATTTTCAACAAATATATTCATCATATGTAATGTATAATTTAAAAATTTCGTGTATTAATGGTTCACGCAATTAACCAATTTTGCCAAATTGTTTTAAAATGTATGGTTAGATTGGGATGGCTGTTCAAAAATATATTTTATCTCCGAACGACGTACAAGTGACACATTACATTCACTGTTGCATGCTGTATAAGTGTAGCTTTATGGTGCCTCCGATACTCATAATAATTTATACTCCTAGGAGCATAAAGTGATTCGGTTTATACTCCTAGGAGCAAAAAGTGATTTGGGACCAATCGGCGTGCAGTACGCATTGGAGCAATCTATGCAACCCAACTCGCGTAACAGTAACGGACCAATCGGCGTGCAGTAAGCAGTAGAGTAGTCCTATACAACCCAACTGGCGTAACGGTAACAAACGTCAAATGCCATAGCCTCGACATTGTTCATTTATTATTACAATTTTGATTAAATTAAATGGCGTTCGGAGATAAAATAGTATATATCATTCAGCGTATAAGTGACTTTGTATGGCTCGTAGGAATTGCCCTACTCGCTGCGCTAGTCGGTCCCTACTCGCCACACAAAGTGTCACTTATACGCTT
>JARJEB010009332.1:0-17321 GCA_030264535.1 Liometoxenus newtonarum | reverse complement strand
ACAGGCTGAACAAACTCAGCTTGCCTTGAACGCTTGAAAGAAGCCGGTTGTCAAATATTGTCTGTCAAGCAAACGTCTTCACACTGCAAGTTGAATTCCATGGTTGAATTTTTAAGTTTGAAAGCCATACTGCAGTACAAAAATTAAATTTTGTCGTCGCGGATTAAGTATAGTATTCAATTCGCGCATATGCGCTATTATATGCTCGGGCGATTACTCCGCTCGACTTCGCCTCGCTAGCCTGCATATGCGCTCATTGAATAATAAACTATTACGCTTGAGTATTTTAATTCAGCACAGAATCTTTTAATATGAAATAGAGTGGTACCTAACGCCATATTTTGAAATTTTGTCGACGCCATATTGATCAGCAAAATACATGTGTTGCTCATATGTTTCTGAGGCCAGCGCCCTCTTACCCATTTTATGCATATTAAATTAGCATTACTATTGACAAGAATGTGATTAATATGGCTGCCATTTGTTAATTCATAAGATATCCGTATGGTGCGGTAGTGTCTATGTAATATAATAATGCATGGGTTATTTTTAGTGACCTCTCTATACCATATTTAACTTTCTGCTTCAGAGGTACACTCCACATGTATATGAGCGGTAACTAAAAACCGGATATACATGTATAGGCTCATATATATCCAATTTCGGTAAATATACGTTTAGGTATATCCATGCTGGAAAAAGGATATAAATGGATTTGTAGGATACGATTTCAATAAAGGAGCAACTCGAATTTGTTATTCTTAAGCATACATTAATAAAGTGAAAATAAAGTAGAAATAATAGAAAAAATCTGTATGCGGATTGACCGATTTAATTTATTTTTACTCCCGGATTTTGTTACAGGGATATCGGTCCATATACAAAATTGCATCCCTTTGTTCCGCAGGAAAACGCCAGACAGACGGATACACATACACACACGCAGGGACATCACTCCGAAAGCCAGGGAAGTGAGATTTTTGACCGAAACCATAACTTTCCCTACCATATACCTTCGTTAAGGTCGGAAAGTAAAACCGATAACCGACAAACAAATTAAAAAAAATTCTCGCCACGATTGGGGGAATGTCAATTGCAAACCGAAAAAGTTTTCTATTAGAAAGGACTATTTCATTTGCAATTTCCAGCTATACAATATAGTGAAATAAATTTAATTCAAAATTTGTAATCAATTATCCTTATTCTGATAGAATTTACAGAAAGCCATTAGTTAAGAGGTAAAGCTGTAAAAGTGAAATTTACTGTATGATTCAGTCCATGCTAAGCAGTTTATAATTTGCTAGTCATTGAGGGACAATTGAATAACGCGGTAGATTGGAAATAAAATAAATCGGTACGGATAGCACCCCACAAATTTTATTGGAAATAAAATAAATCGATACGGGTAGCACCACACAAATTTTGGACCAAGTTTCAATCAGGAGATGCAGATTTGAATCATTTTGGTCTCGTGGAGATATATAAAAATCTAGACCAGTAAAGCCAGATTTCCATCAAACCCATAAAACAGAAAAAAAACAACTTAAACATTTCGGAGATGTTTAATTACGAGTACAACCGAAAATTTTCAGCAAGAAATTAAGTTCTGGGATCCGAAGTGTTTGATTTCGAGTTGCAATTTTTAAAACGTCTACACAGTTTCTGAAGGTTTGACGGAAATCCGCCTGAACATTTGATCTTAAAACGTTACTTTCCTTTTCCCTATATTCCTGCGGAATATTGTATAAGATATTGTATAAAAGCGGGAAAATAGTAATAAACCAGGATTCGATTGGCGCGCAAGAGTTGGCTTATCGATAAAGTAACAAGTACAACCAAACCTGACGTGAACCTGCACCTGAACCTGAACTAAGTCTACAAATATCCACGCAGTATAAAATTTTATATCATACTTGACAGAAGCCAATTAAATTTCAGTTGCAAACAATGGTTTCTTGGATTTCCTCAACTGAATTCCTCATTATTGGAAAAGATGAGAAGTTTCTTATTTCTTCTTGATAATAATTTGAAATGCAATTAAAATGTAAATGAAGGCTTCGTACTTGGTCTTGTTTTGGAGACTGGAAGTGTTGTTTAAAGATGTGGTGTATGAAAAAGGGAGTATAACTTACCAAATGTCAGTGCTATCATCCAGATAATGCCGATGGCCGTTTTTGCACGGCCCGTCGTCGACTTGAACTTGAGCGGGAAACAAATGGCGTACCATCGATCAACCGAGATAAAGGTCAGCGTCAGGACTGACACTGTTACGGACACAGTCTGAAATCACATAGCATATTAGAACAGTATATTAGAACAGTTCGCTTTATTTATTTGCTGCTTGTTTGTTTTATTGTTTTAATAGCTAATAAATAAATATTCTTTCGTTTCATGTTCGTTTGAACTTAACAGACAAACGCAAAAAAAAACAGACATTGGGCATTTTACGACTGAGAAGAACCTATTAGAACTTTGTTTTTTATGTTGCTTGTTTGATCTATATTCAGCCAGGATCTTGTGCTAATTTATACAATAAAAGATAAGAACTGCTTGAAGACATTTTTTACGACGAGCAAAATAAAACGCACTTTTTTAGAAGATTCTCTTTCATTTCCTGCTTTCTTTACTTTCCGACCAGACATATCGAAATTATTGTAAGGAAAGATATGTTTTCGGTCAAAACGATGGGTTTTCTATATGCGGATGCCCACAATGTCTCGCTTCCCCGAGTCCGAAAAAGTGGTTTGTGGAGTGATGTGTATCTGCATGAAATTTGGTATCTGAACAGGTGCCCGGACTCCAAGAATGCTGAACAATCAGCTGCCCAAGAATAGAATAGGCCAATAGGGCGACTATAATAAAACACCCTGACACTAGGAATTGACCTTCATCTGAAGTTTATAGTTATAAAAATCGAATTTCAGGTTAAACGCAATTGAAATTAAATAAATCGGTGCGTTAAATTCGCACCGCACAACTTTCCGTCGAACTCATAAATCGCAAAACAACTTTTGATCGAAAAGTGGAAATGAGATTGATTATATTTTAACATATTCAATAAATTTCTGTCCAATTTCAACTTTCCGACCAAAATTACTTTTACAATCGACGACTTTTACGAATTTGTAGGAAATTTTTGAGGTGTAAATATCCGTACGTTCTCTAATTTATCTAATAATCTGAGCCCCTCTCCCCAATAGTGTTGTTCACCACATTGGAAAATGTACAAAATTGTATATGTACTATATTGTATATGATGTGTTATAATATCCATATTGATCTTACATTTTAAAGTTATTCATTAGTTGTTAATATAATAAACAAAATAGTGCAAAATTTGAAACTCGCGCCACCGTGACGTCATCATGAGAGAAAGATGAGATGACCTTGGTTTGATTTGATCCGTTTGACGTGACGCCTGCGCATTTCACACCTCCCTTGATTACGTCGCGTCTCCCGCGAATTTTGAATTAATTAATTTTTAACAATTTTTTTAGCATATAAACAAGTATATTTAAAAAAAAAGTAAAAATACGGGCCAATTATTTTTTGACGTAGATTACAAATATGCATTAAAAAAAATTGACCGATCTACCCACAATAACAAATATTTTCTGAATTTTTCACATTTTCCCCCAAACATTTCATCATTATATTACTTCCTTTTTTTCATGACATTGCATTGTATATTAGGTGAAGATTGAGTACAATGAACGTAAATGTGCATGGTCATGCTTAAAGTAATAAATTGTGTAGAGTTGACTGAAAAAAAAAATGAAACTCTTGCGAGTAATAAAAAGACAGATCGAAAGTAATATATTACTATGAAGTGGATTGCATTCACATATATGCATTAATGCCAAAATTTCGTTTATAAATTGTTGGTAACTTTTGTTTTCTTTTAATTATATTTCTTATTTTTATATCTGTAAATTTTTCAATACTAATAACTGAAGTTAGGGTAGCACCAGATACGATGGCAGCATATGTTGGGTGTTTACGTTAACGTTAAGCCGGTGAACAGCTGATTAAGCCTGAAGGTCTTTTTTCCTCTTTTTTTCTTACACCTAATTTATCCCAGAGAGCGTAGGAACAATCCGAAAAAGCTTCGCCTTTCCCTTGGCCCTCATTCTTCTTTCCACTTTACTTTCTACTCATTCCACCACATTCCACTTAGCCCTTTTGCTCATTTCACTCCTTTCACTGCAATTTTTTACTAAGCCGGAATTTAATTTTTTTTCTTAGTATGTAATATTTGTGTTCATGCCAGAAAAAAAGCCTTCACGGCATGGCATATATATGAGAAAATGAGGCTTGAAACAGATTATTCAGCCGCAAACCTCTATAGAAACTCGAGCGCCTCTCGAGATCTATACGCACTTTGCGGCTTAATTACTAGACTCAAGCATATGATGATTAGATATTGCAATCAACGCTAATTATTAAATGAATTAATTAGTTGGGTAATTAACCATTGTGCAAAATAAGAAAAATACGTAATTATAAAAAAATTTAGTATGGAACGCAACATTATTTTGCTTTTCTACCTACGGTACGTACAATCGGCAGAAAGCCAAAATCTGAATTGAAGTAATTAAGCTTGTTCCAACAATGCACCCAACTAGTTCCGAACTGTACGACGCATGAGCAGTTTTAAAAAAGTACCGCTTTTTAAAGCTGCTCATGCGTCGGACAGTTTGGGGCTATGTTGGAACAAGCCTATTATAAAGTATCTTTGATTTTCGTGTAGCAATAAAACAAGATACGCAACGTCTGTGTGTCCGTGATAAAACTCGTGCTAAGCTAACAGTGTTCCGAGCCCTGCTGCCACACCTCCAAACAATGATTGGTTCAAGTATTATTCGGTACAATTATACCAATTAGGGATGCTGAATTGACTTTTGTGGTTCAACTCAGTTTGACGTCTGATTGTTCAGCGCCGGTTGGTTCTCTGGGTCTCGGATCCGGTACGAATATTAACATAGAGCTTGCATACCTATATGCAACGTCTGTGTTAACACACCTCAAAACAATGATTGGTTCGAGTATTATTCGGTACAATTTGAAAATTAGGGATGCTGCATTGACTTTCGTTGTTCAACTCATTTTGACGTCTGATTTTTCAGTGCCCGCTGGTTCTCTTTGTCTAAGAATCCGGTACAAATATTAACATAGAGCTTGCGTATACTCAACTTCTGCGATAACACACCTCCAAACAATGATTGGTTCAAATGTTGTTTGGTACAATCTTGACAAATGAGGATGTTGCATTGACTTTCGTGGTTCAACTCATTTTGACTGGTTTGGCTGGTTCTCTGTGTCTCGGATCCGGTACGAATATTAACATAGAGCTTGCATATATACAACGTCTGTGATAACACACCTCGAAACAATAATTGGTTCAAATGTTGTTTGGTACAATCTTGACAATTAGGGATGCTGCATTGACTTTCGTGGGTCGATTCATTTTGACGTCTGAATGTTCAGAGCCGGTTGGTTCTCTGGGTCTCGGATCCGGTACAAATATTAACATAGAGCTTGCGTATACGCAACGTCTGTGATAACACACCTCCAAACAATGATTGGTTCAAGTATTATTCGGTACAATCTTGACAATTAGGGATGTTGCATTGACTTTCGTGGGTCAACTCATTTTGACATCTGATTGTTCATACCGCCGGCTGGTTCTCTGAGTCTCGAATCCGGTACGAATATTAACATAGAGGTTGCGTATTTTGTTTGAATACCATAAATCAATTAATTCAAAATGTGTAGCTTCTCAATTTAGTATCAAAAATTGTTTTGAACCGAATTTTGCATTGAGACGGACAGTGATTTAATACTTATAAGTTCTCCCTTCTAATGTTCTAATATATCGAATTCATCTTCAAACTTTAGGCGTTCAACCAGAAGGCTTAAAGATTCTTCCAAGTTCTGACTTTACTTGCGTGGCCGTTCATTCGTCACACCAACCTAACTACAACCGCACCTTCACATTCACAGTAATAGTATCGGTTTGGTTTGGTTTGGTTTGGTTCTCTATGTCTATCGTCATATCTACTAACTTGTAGCACATTTAAAACGTTTCGAACATATGAAATTTCCCCTAATGAAATCATTATCGTCGTCTTTTGCGAATCCTCTCTTCATATATCTATGGAAATATAATATTCCATGTAAAAGGATGAAAGGACGAAAGTCTTTCGTAATTTGTAAGATCTACAAGATTATGGAAAACCTCATCAAGGTTTCATTATCGTATAAGGTTCTCCTCAATTTATTATTTCAAATTGATCATTATCATTAGAAACAGACCTTGCATGTGCCTCGACTTGTTGAAAGAAAATCAAATCAGTTCAGTCGAAACTATTTCGTTCAGAGCAATATATAAGAACCTATAATAAACCACCGCCTAAAGCACTGAAGGGTAATTAAGGTTACCACAAACAAAAGAAACATGTCGTCAGCATCGTAGTCGTCGATATTGTGAAAATGTAACATAAAACGAAATTAGCTTTCCTGTTTCCGGCGAAGCGATACTGAAAACTGAAATCTATCTAATGACCCGATATCTCGAATGCGCAACACTGAACTGAGTAAATGATTTTCTAGCTTGTACACAATTCTATCAACTTAATAGTTTGAAACTAGAACGATTGTATAACTAGGACTAACTGGTCCGTAAGACCTTTGGCTTTGGGGCATCTTAATATTACCATTCCCAAAGTAAACAATCATAATGTAAATGTTTGACTATGATTTTAACTATCACATTTTCATAATCACTCCTTCCACTAACAATTATGCAATCCTGAACTCGAACAGCTGATTTGAGATCCAGATTTCAGTTTGTTTATGCATTCCGTTTCTATCACAAGTGACATTGACATCAGCTTCTCAATTGCTGCGTTCTTTTCGCACTTTTTATCTGATACGATCAGATCATCTCACTTCATTCACGTTCTATTCGAATGGATCTGATAAAAAAGTATCTGATAAATTTTCCGTCCTCTTGCCTCTTGCCTCTTGCCCCCGCTTTGCGGGGCTCATTTAAGTGAGATTTTTTCATTTCCGAAGTGGTGACCGAGTTTCACCGAACTCGGTGCCGAAGTGTTACAATTACGAGCACACCTCTATTTCTCGTTACTATTTTTCTGAAACATTCTCAAATTTGTTCTGGAACCATGTACACTTTTACCGAACGAGAAAGATGAGATTTTAAAATATAAATAAACATCGAGATAAATATTTGCGTTTGTGAGATTTTGAAGTGAGAGAACTTGTTCTATTTAAACTTTAAAGTGAAGTGACAATCTCACTTTGTATCAGATAAAAAATCTCAAGTTTTTTTCGAAAAGAACACAGCAAATCTGTTCAGTTCGGTATTTCTGTTCAGTTTATACCTGAAACCCATAAATGAATATTTTCTGAAATTTATTTTTATTTTCGTAACCCCTTTCATGTTTCCAAGTTGAAATAACAGTATTAAGTAAATGGAAACGGTCTGAAGGGGAAGACAAGACTAATGCGGGTAATAGTACCTTTTCCGTGAACGTGCAGATTAAGTTTATATGGTTGTATAATCGTTCCATTTGTATTTCACATTTGTGTATTAGGCAATAGTATCTACATCAATATGATCATCCAGAAAAGCTGATTTGATTCCGACCAATAAATATATCTTCATCTCACTCCACTGCACACTATTCCCTTATGCAATTTGTATCTTTCGCAAATGATATTTTGAGTTCACAGCTTTTGTGTATTAATTAGAAATGTGATTTTTTTATATATTATGCAATAGTTACGTTAATTGAGTGTCAGCCATTCAGTAAACTGAGTATGTTGCACTCAGAAAATGACGTTATTAAACAGATGCTAAAAGCAAAAGGAAACACAAATTTATTAAATAATCTCTCTTTTAACCTGAGTCTGATCCACTCCCTACAGCACAAGCTGTCTAGGAAGCTCAGATTAACTGATCCGGCTCAGTTGCAAAAGGAACGTGCAAGCCACTGAGCAATGACGTCACAAATAAGAATATACTGAGATTTCAGGTAAAAGGAACGCGACTATATTGATTGAGAGTAGCATATGGTTTACAAAATACAGTATTATATGATTTTAATTTAGAATAATTTATTTTCAGGGATCAAGAAGCTTTTATGTTACTTTCCGACCAGATCGAAGATATATGGCAAGGAAAGATATGTAATCGGTCAAAATATCGAAGTCGGGTTATCCACGGAACTCCACGAGTCCGAAAAAGTGTTTTTTGGAGTGATGTCGGTGCTGCCTGCCTGTGAACAAAATTCCAGGCAAACCAAGCCACGGGTCGGGATGAAATTCGGTACTTTGCTAGATGTCCGTCCAAGTACCACCTGAAGAAAAAATTAACAAAATCGGTCTGTAAGAAGGGCATTAGGAACATATCTTATATGTCAAAAAAAAAATTGCGAATCCGGACAAACAAATGCGTTCTTGTAAGGAGTCCAAATCTCTCCATTTCAATACCTACAACTTTTTCGAGTGCGATGCACAGTTTTGCGTGTGTTCTTGTGAACAAAATTCTAGTCAAACCGCGCAACGCATGGAAATGAAATTTGGTGCTAGGGAGAAACTGGAATAAAAATAAATGAAGCCGCTCGGTAAAGAAGGGCACTTTACTGAATGTCAAAACATAAATTTGCAAATAAGTGGCAAAATATGGCATATAGGCAAAAACAAAAAAATATATTCCTGTAGCACTTTCAATTCTCTACATTTCAGTTCTTTTAACATTTTTTCGTTGGATGCAGAGTTTGTGTGATATTAATTCGTAAACTTTCGTATTAGTAACAATCGCAAAACAAATAAAACTGAATATTCCCGCGTGGTTTCCATGGCGACTCCCTAACAATGTAAATACTTAAAATCGTCAAATATAACGTATGAAGCATTTGAAAATTAGATTAGCGTATTCGAAATATGTAATATACTGGGTGTTTTAAATATGCAGTATACTGGGTGATTCAATTTTTTTTTATTTTCAAATTATTATTTATTTAATTTATGTATAAAATAAATCGGTGCGTTAAATTCGTACAGCACAACTTTCCGGCAGTATCCACTACGACCTCGTAGAACAATGCGATCGTAAAAGTAATTTTGATGGGAGAGTGGAAATGACATTGATTACGTTTTGATATGACTGAATTTCTGTGCAATTTCCACTTTCCGATCAAAATTACTTTTACGATCGACTTGTTCTACGAAATCGTAGTATGTATGGTCGGAAAGTTGTGCGGTGCGAATTTAACGCACCGACCAGAGAATATAATACAGGTTAAACGGTCAAAGAATTAGTCCGAAATGTTATCTTTATTTAAAAGTAAAATGGTTCATGTTTATAAAATACATAATTTGATATTTATTTCAGTTGACAGGAAAACCCTCTTCATATTATTTTAAATCGTGTACAATACATTATTCATTTTACATTTATAGTCTTTATAGGTATATAGCTGTCTATACGTTCGATGCTCAACTTCGATTTGAATATCTTTATATTTGAACGTACATTTTGCTTACTGTTGTGACAGGAAAGACAGAATGAGATGTATATACCGTTCGTTTATTTTTCCGTCGTACATTCATGCGCTATGTTCGCAGCTACAACAAACGAGTCAAACTCATGGCAGTGATTTGAATTGATAAAGACACACCGACGGACGGGAAGAGAGTGGGGATGTGGGAAGGACAACGACGACGACACACCACGAGGACAAATCAGTGCCGCATCAATGTAATAGTTATTTTGATGATTATTGGAAACCGTGTTTCATTGAGATTCGATTGATGAACAATTTGTGAACAATCAATTCAAATATACCAAGGAAGAAAATTGACAACTGACAGTGGACAGTAACGATATGATCAAACAAATTAATTACTTTTTCGTGCATCGACACTGCCATGAGTTTGACTCGTTTATTTAAGTTGAGAACATGGCGTACGCTATACATGGTAAAATAAACTCTCTGTATAATAATATCCATTCAAGAGGCAAGAGAGTGACATGTTTTCAATACAGTCTCAATATCTGCACAAATTCAAAAAGGTAGCTAACCCTTTTTTAAGTATCCTTGAAATAATAATTATCTTGAGTGTATATGTATCACGGAACAGATTCAAATGAAACTTTGAAATGTGCCGGGCAGGTGGGAATAGAAAGATTTGTGTTGAAATGCGGATATCAAGATTTACGTTACTTATAAGGTTTTCTTACAAATCGGTTTTATCAGCACTGCTGATAAGAAAACGCCTTTAGAGCTTTAGAGGTTCGGGTCCTTAGAATATTTTCACTGTTTGCAGTCCTAACATTTGACGCGTCACTCAACGTTGGTTCCATTCTTCCATTTCTCTAGTACAGATTCTTGAAGTATAGTATATTCTTATCTGCATTTCTTTATTTCCGAACCAGCAACACAAGGGCTGTAACACCCCCCAACCCCCGGAAGCCACTGTAGTTCGTATTATAGTTGCAATACTTTATTTACTCCGAACCCGAAGTACCTTTGAGGACCAAGTCTCAAAGTCTCTTAGTAAATCCTTTTAAGTTACCATGAAAGGATGACTCTAAGAAAGTAAAAGGATATAGATATATAGAAATAAAAATAAGTGATGTTGGGATAAATGATGTGGAAGCACATGGATAAAGGATAATGAGGATGAATGATAACCATCATAACAATAATACAAAAGGCTACATGCTTGTAGCATAGACCCTTTAATTTATTGTTAAAACTTCTTTAGTCTATAATAAATTTTAAGTTAAAATTAACGTTTCAACAATAAGGCGAACGAAATGCGTAAGTATATGCATAACAAAAACGCCAAAATTTATGTCATCCCATAACACGCTTATATACATAAATTTTCTTTCACACAATGAATTCTGGGCGGAAATATTTTGAGTTTTCTCCAAGACTCTCTATACGGGTTTATCTTTACAATTCTTCTTCATGTTGTAAGTCTAAGTAATTCTATAGCAATAACTTTATTTAAGTTTATTTAAGCAATTTATAATGTAGGAGGACTGGGACATGTTCTAGACCTAGATTATACTGGGTGTCATAAATCAGAGAAAAAATGGAGCAGAGTTGCTGCTAGTGCTGCCTGAGTAATGGAACCAAATCAAACCAAACTGGAGCAGAATTTCTGCTAGTGCTGCCTGAGCATTATGAACTGTACCAACTAGATATCAATCATTTAAAATCACTCTGTCTAGGTTATAAAAGAGTTACGTATAAATTGCAACAAATTTTTAACGCCTTTTATTTCAATAGGACATTAGGTATCCAACTGTATTGTACGCCACTAAACAATAGGGCCCATGAGCTGTGATTTGCTAGCGTATACGGTAGAAAGATGCTGAGAGCTGATGATTCCGGATCTGAAATTGTAAGCTGGGAGTGTTGTTGCTCCTAAGGAGCAATGCAGCCATTACCTTCCGCAGTTACGTTACGTATTACGAGATTTAGCATATACGTCTAATCTAGGATGGGGGAAAGGACTTTAGGACCATCTCATTCAGGGTTAATTTACTTAATCATCAGTTACAAACAGATTAATCTCGTGCACGAAGGAAATTTCTTGTGCGTGTGCTCCTAAAGCCTCGGACTAGTACCTGCTAGGTAAGGAATAGGTTTGAGAGAAGGATGAGGAGAAAGCTAGGAAAACTAGTAAAACCGCATTTGCTTAGGTTTACTTATTGCAAAGTTAGCAAAATACGTTGCAAATTGCAATATTAAATATTTACTCAGAAAAGTATAGTCTTAAGGCTTGGTATCTTTAACTTCTATTATTAAACGCTCCTAATTAGGACTTAATGCGAAGGCTGTTTTTTTTTTCAAATTAATTAAGACGGTTAAGCGAATTTTAATGCTTATGGGGGTTTTCTATGCAAACATTGTTCGTGCCACTGTATCGAATTAGGCATTCTAATAAACTCCAAATTTGGTTTGCTCGTGGATCAAAACATGATGTCTAAGGCTGGCTAAACACTTTATTAGTTATCCAACCCATTCATCACAATGCCATATTGGCGTACATCAGATCTTAGCAGCACCAGCCCAATGCTTTCCTCCACGAGCAAAATTTTGACGTTTAGGACGTCATATTAGAATGCCTAATTGTTAATCTTCGGTTGGCGTCGCAACTGCTCCGTAGCTCAATTGGTCAGTCAGAGTAAGGCCACATGTTGAGTTATTGATTAATTCAATATTACTATGGCACCGGGGCATAGGGCATAAGCATTAAAATTCGGTTAACCGTTTTAATTAATTTGAAAAAATAACTAAATTAATTAATAGTATTCGAGAGCTCTCTTTAATTTGTTTGTTTTATACGTGTGCCTGATGGGAAAAATGTACAGACAAGAATTTCAAGATAATCCTGGTCCTCGCAGATCCAGATTTTAAGGTATTTGCTTCTAGAATGGATTTCTCTAATCCTGTAATTGATATTCCTTGCTTATTTTAATCTTATTTACGCTTTAAACCTTTAAAAGACAACAAGGCGTAGTTTTTCTTTAACTAAGCCAAGCAGCCCCGTATCTACAGCGTGGTAAATGCGGCCCCTGTCGCGTGCGCAAGATAAACAAGGGCGCAACGTCGCCAACTCGCCAGGTAAAAGAAAATATTTACAAAACTTTGAGTTTATGAGTTTTTTATGTTTTCATTTCTACTATTTTTGTAAGTTAGTTTTCCTGAACTGACTTTTAAATTATAAATATATCTGCTCTTGTTCAATTGAGATGTCCCATGTCAGCAGGTGACAGGTTTGACTTTTATTTGACCTTCACAATGAACAGCTGATCGGGATAAAGGTGGCGGAAAAAACATACACCTCAAGGATATCAAGGGTCATCTCGCTCCAATAATCCGTGTCGTTGGCATGACGTAACTAGGAAAATCCGGACTGAATACTTTTGGTATGTACGAAGTTCATTAACGCGACTTGCGGGGTGCAGTGAGTTCGTAGAAATCGTCACGTAACGGAAATCGTTTGTACGCATGCGTCACGTAACGAAACCCGGTATGCCGTATGTGTGTTTTGATTTATTAAACCGTCAAACGTCAATTACCCGTCAACGTCAATAACCGACGACTATAAAAGTTTGTATGGTTCACCTAATAATAATATTTCGTCGTGTCTATAGCCAAAAAATTTCCTAAATGTCCGAAATCTCCTAGTTAGTGGTAGATGCCTACATGCTAGTCGCCTTTTAAACTGACCAATCAGTTCCTAAAATGTAGATCAAGTTTTTAAATAATTTATAATTTTCTATGTTGTATATAATTTTCAAAAAATAAATATGTTTCCTAAAATATTAAATGAAACTTTTTGATTTGATTCCTTCCTCTACATTATTATTTCAAGTAACATTCGGAGGTGAAGAATAAGACACTTCGTTCCTGACGGGGTCCCCTGACAGCACCCCTTTTTTTTGAGGCTATGAGTGCTGCCATGGCCGCTGTAGAAGTCTGTAGAAGTTTATACAGGTAAGGATTACGTAAATATTTGTTAAGATAAATTAAAATTATATGATTCCAATATAAGTGACTTTTCTTTTAAATTCTTCCAGAATGTTTATCCCGCATCAATTGATATTTCCGAATGTTATTATTTTAGAATTGAAGTATGAAATTCTTGGTATCCCGCAAGGCTTTCGATGTATATCTTCCCCAATATCTTCAGAGAGTATCTTAACCAGTGAAACGCTGTACGTGAAATAAGATTAAATCGCTTGGGGAAACTTTGGTTTGGGAACTAAACCATAGTGTACAACCATCAGCCGCATGATGAAACCCATTAAGGACCATAATCATTAATCCAAATCCTAATATCAAATACAAGTTCTTAGACTTTTGATAGTTATCGAAATCTCTCAATGGAAACTTAGCCCATTTGCGACACTCCCTCCATCATCTTAATAAGTAATATTCTATTTCTAAATATAATGTGATCTTTACTTCCATAACTACTCTTGACAAAAGATGCATGTACGTACATAACATAAACCAGGAACATAACTTAAAGTGTAATCAAAAGTTTTTCCATTGGTTTCTTGTTTATTGTTCTGTTGAGTTCCTTGAGTCTTTTGTTGGTTAAGTACTTTCGAATATATCGTCAACCCTCATATTTTTGTATTGTGTTGAATGTTGGGGGGTACGTATAAGCACGAACTATTCATTCAGCGGTTCAGCGCTGATATTATTGTTGGAATTACGTGCGCGCGTATTGCAGAATAATGTTGAAAGACGTTGACAGTCGACAGAGTAATGGTAATTAATCTTCTGTGTCTTCGCATTTCGTTCGGGGAGTTTCATATTTCATTTGCCTGTTTACATTACCATCAACGATATGAACGCGAGAGTTTGACATGTATGAAAATTGAATATGGAAGCAGGCAAAGGCAGGGCAAGATCCAGAAAGATGTATAGGAGATCGTGATGAATTAGTATACACTATACAGACCAATAAGATTATACAGGGTGACCCATTATTATTGTGTAGTCTAGATTGTTCCAGTTTGAAAAATATTGATTCCTCGTGCATTCTGAGAATTGGGGACATATCTACACGACCACGGGAAGTAAGACAAGGACGGAAAAGTTAAGGGCCAATTTAAAATTACCCGTGCGGTGAGTGTATGTATTCGGTCAATGATGTTCTGATGGATATTCTTCATAAATGTTCTTCGTGCCTACACCGGATGGGGTTATTTCCTGGCATGAAAAAGTTGTACCACACATTCAAGCGAGCATTCAAGTTTAATAGGCTATGAGGTTATTAGTTTGTTATAGGGATATTAGTGAAGAAAATAAAATCGCCCTGCGAAGGATATATCGAATACTTATAAAGGCGCCCATACACGATCCGGAAATCTTCTAAGGAAAAACTGTACAGTCCTGGCTGGCCTTCGGCATTTTTGGAGCGTGTGGTAATACAACAGAGCAGATTTGTGGACTGTTCAGTCTCAGGCTGACCGGAGTGCGCGCGCGCGCGTTTGTGTGTGTGTGTATCGTCGAGTCAGGTTAGTTCAGTTCAGTTTGATAGTGGCTGCTTCCCGACCAACGCGTAAAAGAGACACGTAGAATGGAAAAATATACACGCTCAAAAATTTACGCTTCCCAATTGAACGAGTGTTGCTTTCTATGTTAAGCGCAAGGTTGAGCGTTGACCAACGCGCGTGAATACGCAAAAGTATGAAGGTCCCTTATTGGTTACATTGTGTCACTTGACCTACACCCTCAGACTTCGACCGCCGCGTATTTCCGAAAGCCTGGACTGCACAGTTTTTGTGTATGGCCGAGTCCGGAAATCTGCACAGGCCGACTGATCAATTTAGGATTTCTGGAGCGTGTATGGGTGCCTTTACATTCCAACCATACCGAATGTACTTACATACACGGTACGGAAAAATATGTATTCGGTCAAAATATTGAAGACGGATTTTTTGGAATGATATGTGTCTGTGTGTGTGCCTGTGTGTAGCCGCTATGAACTCATTACACAATTCCGGTCGAACCATGTGTGTAGCCGCTATGAACACATTACACAATTCCGGTCGAACCATGAAACGGATTCGGACGAAACATGATGTGCCGTTTCAGAACAGTTGTAATAGATCTGGTTTGAAAATAAACAAAATCACAAAAATTGGCCAGTAAGGAAGGGTGCTTTATTGCCCTATAGTCATACGAAATAGATAATATACAGGGTGTTTAAAATATGCAATATAATGGGTGTTTCAAATAGATTTCTTTATTTTTAAATTACAATTTATTTAATTTATGTATAAAATAAATCAGTGCGTGAATTCCGCGCCGCACAACTTTCCGACGATATGTATGTATACAGTATGGTTACGTAGAACTCGTCGATTGTAACAGTAATTTTGAATGGAAATTTCTGTACAATTTCCACTTTCCGATCAAAATTACTTTTACAATCAATGACTTCTACGAAATCGTAGTGTATTTGGTCGGAAAGTTGTGCGAATTTAACGCACCGATTTATTTTATAAGTGTGACAATAGCTAACTTATACGAAAGTAGATATTTCATAACAAAAGATTAAAAAAATGTAAAAAAACATTAAAGTTGATTTCGATCTTCGAAACGTAGCAAAATTCCTTTTTTAGCTTTTATGGTCAACTTAGCTTCCGGTTGAATGGTAGGTAACAGAATTGCCCAGCAAGAGGCTGAGCATCTGTTTAGCAGATAACGTCTTCTGGTTTGCGTGCAGGTAGATTCATAACTTAAATAAACATTGCACACAAGAAATGAAGAGAAAGTTTTCTAATCCCGATTTTTGATAAAATTAAAATTATAAATATAAATTTAGACTATTTTTATAAACGAAAATACTACGAAACTACTTGTTTAATAAATGACCTAACTGTGTATTTTGAATATTTAATGATGATCACTATTAGTGATACACTTTAATTGCTTTCTTAATTTAATAATTGTGTGTTTTACGAAATATTCAATATGAAGCTGATCGCATTCTCAGATGAAAAATATTTATTGATTTGTTGGTTTATGTTATGTAAAAATGTTTTAATAAAATACAATTTGTGACAGTGCGCATAACAAAGTAAGTGTTTTTTTTTCTTCCAAATTCTTCCAAAATATAGTTTGTGCCTTCAATTGCTAATTTCGATCCGTTTTTTGGTTCAGCCGGAATTTTGTTCACAGTGGGCATACAGACACACAATCATACAGCCACACGCAGGGACATCAGCCCAAAAACCACTTTTTCGAACTCAAGGAAGCGAGATTCGTGGAGATCCGTCAAAAACACCTAAAACATTTTCTCTTATGATGCATGCATAGTTTGTAAAATATTATTTTTCGCCGACCACTATTGAAAACGTCACTTTTAGTCAATGTTTACGGGATGTAAAAGTTGCCTATTTACCACGCAGCGTTCTTTCCTCCAGTGTGTACTGCACATTCAATCAGTATTTCGTTTCTTCCATCACACATGCGCGCAAATCCAAATTTCCCACTCTGCACAAGCGCACAAAAATAAAGTCACGTGCATGATCACCAAATCACCATGGTCATAATATGATCAATCAGATGTATACTTGTTAAATTAGCACAAACGTCACAAAATGAAGAAATGTCATTGCACGTGAATGTATGGAAAGAAATTAAATTATAAATTCTAATTTTGATTTAAAAAATGTGTTCGGCGAAAAAGTATCGTGTGCTACTAGTATCGTGTGCGAAAAGCGCAAATCCATGCGAGTGTGAATTGAAGCC
>JARJEB010009318.1:0-11282 GCA_030264535.1 Liometoxenus newtonarum | reverse complement strand
TACTTGGTTTTAGCGTACTTGGTTTGGTTTTTGAATTTTCGGGCAATTCTCATTTCGGTCAATTGTAATTCGGGGAATTTCATTTTCGGGCAACTATCCTTTCGGGGAATTGTTATTTCGGTCAATTGCTTTCGGGTAATTGTCCTTCGGGCAATTCAAGAAAATGATCCCACATGTTCATGTGGCGTTGGCGTTAAGGTTATCCAAACATCTGCGTCGCATTCAATCGCTTTTATTCCTTCGGTTCTTGCAGTTTCTTTTCATATTTTTACTGCACTTTTAGACATTCCGAGGATTTTGCAATAATCATCTTAATCATAAAATAAATAAAATTGTAAATAGATAATGTTATGCGAAACTTAATGCTTAGAAACGGAAATTCAAAGCAAATGTTTAAGTATATATAAGAAAAAGTTAATTATGTTTATTATATAAAAATTACGTACATTCTGATAGAATCACAAAAGTGCTGGAAAAATAAAAGAAATAGCTATAGGGCAATGGTACAAAGAATGTGGGAATAAGGGATTTTCTGTTCTGCAGCGGCAAATTTCTAGTAGCGGCAACAGCAATTGAAAGATGGAAAACTTTATTACATTAGACGCATTTATGAATTTAAAAACTTTCCATTTTAAGCTCCATAGTAGCTCGCAACCTTTACAACAACAATATATTAAGTCAGAAAAGTGGAATTTCTCATTCGAATATTCTTCTTGTTTTGCTCGAAAAACGCAAATTTAATCATGGAGTTTGCATAAACTAATTGAAATAAATTATTTAATAGGAAATCATTACTGATGGAAATGGAAAATGAAAATTTTCCAATACACCGATGAACAAATATGAATTACCCGTACAACAGACCAAAAAGGATTTAATTATACGAACGTAATATGTAAATATATACCTACATAGGACAGTAAACAATAAATTATGAACGATCCTCGATACCCGCCTTGCGAAGAATATTAATCCAAGTGGATGTTTATAATAATAATATCTACATATAACTCTTTTAACATTATTCACCCACAAAAATGTTTATCGGTTGGTTTTTGCCGGTTTTAGAATCTCAGGTCCGCAAAACCGGGGAAAGATTTAAAATCAAATGTGACCCAGATTTTCTATCACCGCGCATAGTTCACCAATGCAACTAAACCAACTAAATCTACTTTCATGATTACTCTAGAGTCTAGGGTTTGTTTGTAGTTGTGAGTTTATCTCTCGAAACTCTCTTGCAAAACGTAGCGATCAACTAGCAACGCGGCGCCATGTATTCACAATCCCCAACTGAAGTTTACAATAATAAATCAAGGATAATTTACTGTATTTAAATTTGTTAGAATTACTTTCCTTGTAATTTTGTAAAACTTCAAAGAGTTTTTATTGTTATAATTAATTGATACTAAAAAGTTCGAGCATTCCTCCGTCTTCATTCTTGCAACGACCCTAAAGCCATAAAGGTATTTTCTATACTATAGTATTGAACGAAGTGGACTAAATGGGGCAAAAAGTCATTACTGTTGGGGCAAAATTCACTCAGCATCAAAAAGGGTCATCGCCCAAGGAAGGATATTCAACGAATTGAATTAACCCCAATTCGAAGGACATAAGACGTTTCCCTCCAAATTCCAAGAGCATCATAGGAAAGGATCAATTACAATTAAGCTTTCCATGGCATATGAATTGTAGCCAAATTTAATAGATGAGATCACCACTTTCAATCTCGCTTTCAACTTACACAAGCACAAGTCAGCTATTATCATACAATGTCAGTCATATCTATCTAATGAATTATTAATTTCCGATAGGATACCACTTTAGTAATTCAACTAAGAATAGTTAGCTCGAAGATATTCGTCCTCTTAAATATAGCTATATAGGACAGCACACATCAAGCTTTCAAGGAAGTAATAGGACTTAGATAAATAAATGGGGCGACGACTTTGGAATGGTCCAAACCAAAAGCAACTAAACATTTCGAAGGATACTTCTTAAGAAGGACTTCCGCTTTTGAATTGAGACCCAGAAGTGGATCTACTTTAATCCAACTTGAGTGGGGCATTGACAAATTATAAATCATATATACGAATCAGCTAAGGGTATTCCGCTTAGAATTAGGACTGGGGGGGGGGGGTCTTGGAAATAGGAATCAAAGACCTGCCACGGGCCTTTTAGAAGTTGCTTCAAAACACTAGACAAATACTAAAATAGTTTCTCGTTCTTTTTTGTCAGCACTTCTTCATATTTTTGTGACCCACTGGATGACTGGAAGCTGGATGAGCTATAGTACAACGGGGCTGACGGTAAATCTAATTAATCCGGACCTGTTTTTGAAAGGGGGAAAGGTTAAGACAAGTTCAAAGCTATATTGTTGATATCCTTTCACGTGTATGTGTCGTTGAAGTTACTGGCAATATTCCTGTATACATTCAACTTTGGTTCAATACTTCCATTGTGCTTCTACTTGCACGAGTAGGGCTGAATTGCAAAAGAGTATCAATAACTAGTCAGCTCATCAGACTGATAGCTTGCACAGCACGTAGCCACACCTAAACAGGCAGTATACGAGGATTCATCACTCTGAAGCCTATAGGTGCTATAATAAAATTTTAACGCTTTGTATAGAAAATCGTTTAGCGTTGCGCGGATTTTGTGATTAAATGAAAACCATGATCGATTTTGATGGCGCCGGATTTTATACACTCTGGTTGATTTGAATAGAACTTGTGCATTTTGTAAATGTAGTTGTAGTACTATTACATCTACTTTTGCCTCGAATTAGAGCGTAAACCAAAATGCTTTACAAATTTTGCGGATTACTATACTAACCAAATTTGAAAAGTTTATTTCATAACCTAAAAATGATCAGAACACTCAGTTCAGAACATCTCACATAGAACATTCAGTTTCAATTTATGTTCTAAAAATAAAACAACTGTGCACTGATGCTGTCGAATATAAATGACTTTTTTTAACAAAAGTTCTTTTAAAAAAATAAACGGCGGCAACGTCTATTGTGGCAGTTTAACCGGAATGGTCGGAAGTGCTGGCATCGAATGTCGAAGAAGCCGAGCGTGAAGATGGAAAAAAAAGAAGATACAAATCAACGATAGAAGATGAGGCGTCCCAAACTCACTTATTGGGGATTTTCATTCCCTCTCTTATATAATCCAATGTGCAAACACCTTAAATCTACCTCCCTGGAATCCTTGATACCTTTTTCGCCTGCTTGACTTGCTTGTCCTGCTCTTCTTTCCGTGCCACACTCCACACAGTAGTGGTGACACCACGATGTCTACGACCTTCGTCGTTTTTTACGAATAGAAAACATGTTTGTTTAAAATATCATTTGGTTGCCTGCATCTTTACACAAATGAACACCAAATTTTTAAATTCGATCACATAAATTTCCACTTAAAAAAATATATTGAATAAATAAATATTTATTTGAATATATTTATTGAAAAAAGTTTATTTTCCTATTTATAAATTATCCTGTTTCTGCGACAGATTTTAGTCTGCGAAAGAGATTTTTTCATGCATTGAGTTTTGAGTTTATTTTTGTTGATTTTTTTCTCAACAAGTTATATTGTAATGTAATTTCAGCAAAAGAAAATGACAATCTGCTCCAGAGACTAAATTAAATTATAGCGGGCTAGACGCATTTTAGCAAAACCGTTTTTCACGATGCTTAGCAAGAAACCCTTAAGGGTTGTAGGCTTTATAAACAAAAAATCGAAACAACTTTTTTCTGCTTCCAAACTTTTGATATATGTTGTAAATATATCCTTCAAACCTCTCTGGATACATTCGCATTCGCTCGCGTTTGCTTCCTTTTTGCCTATGAAAAGAAGAGAAAAGGCCAAATACCGCATAAAAGCATCTACAGAGTGATCCAAAAGGATTGCCAGCTAATTGTCGCTTTGAAACATTTATAAATTAGTCACAGCCAACTTGATGTCACTCTGTACTTCACAGTCGTATAAAAAAATAACAATTACGAAATGGAAATGGAATAGAATTAAAACTTCACCACATTTGCTTTTGTAATGCCGCGCCTAAGGATAAACTTTGCATTTATCCTTCCATATCTGTCATCTACATTCTCCCTTAGTCGAATTCAACAGAATAACACTGAGATACGTACTGGTCGAAGAACCAAGAAAGAACTAATTAGTTTTCTGGTCTTTGTACATACCTACTTTTGGCCACAAGTATAGCTTTGAAATTCAGATAACTTACTCGTCATGATTCCTTTTGTGGGATCCTTGACTTGTCCTCGTTTTCTTCGCAATTTTCTTGCCTTTCTTTTCTTCTTTTAATAATAATAATAATAAAATTCAAACATTATTTACTATCTTAACCAACGATTTTGTATTTGGTAACAATGTTGTTTCTCTATTATACCATAATTTACATTACTTTAATTACTAAGTAATGAAAGCCAGAATCACAACATCACGCTCAAGTTGACCACCCCCGTTTATCTAACACAGTGACCTAGATTTATATTTGCGTCACACTGTCACGTTGCTCCCAAACTCTCCCCACAGTCACTTGAATGAAAATCGTTTCTCCAAATTGCAGTTTTTCTACACAGTCAGTTAATTACACCATAATTTTAATTACAATATCTAGTCATTGATTCGGTTTGAGCTACTTTATTAAGCCGATTCATTAATTTTATTCCCTTACTTAAAACTTGTTAGTTCTATAGTAAAATGTAATTATGTTAAAATTGAAATTGCTTTTTCTGTAATTTTCATCAATTATCATTAAGAATGAAAGTCGAACACACGTTGAAATTATAGTTGGCAGTAGTTAACTTAGAGAAGAACACAATCAGTGATTGTTTCGTTAGTTTAGTAATATTTCATATTGCATAAGTTTTGCTCATTTATACCTAATTTCCATTTTCGGTCGGTATGTAACGCACGCGAACACCTTTCGTTCATTCGTTCGAGACGTTGATTTTAATTCTAATATTTTTGGTTTCTTCCTTTTCGTTTTCTTTTGCACTGCGGTGTTGCGCGCACGATATTCCCGGCCGAATGTTCGTATCACGACTGCAGGCGCAGGCCGAGGTCAGTCCTGTGCCTGCTTTCCGATGGAGGTGGCTTGAATGTGCGGGGGTGTTTTTTCCACGCCGAACCAACTAAGCGATCGATAGAACTTCACTACGCACGCCCTTACACCACACATAACCATCCCTGCATCTCTCTGCATCAGCTTCGCGCACCAGCACCACACCACACGAGGAGATACGTTCACATCAGTTACAACTTCGAGTAATGAATGCTAATTGACGATTTGACTGTCTTAAAATTTGTTTTAATTTATTCTATTACAAATTTAATGCTTACATAATCTTCCTGTGCGGGAATGTTCATAACCACACTTTTATTTACTTTTGGAAACAGTCGCCTTGTCAAGTCATGCGTTACTTATTGCTCGCTGCAGGGATCGGCGTCGCATGACTTATTTCTATTTACATTCTTACTTTCCAGGATACGAAGAACACAAATATTCACTTTTTTGCTTGAATGTACAGCTGGTCTTTCCAATACTACTTATATGTTTGAAACTTGTTCATTCAAACGTAGAATTCATACAAAGACGGCAAAGCTGACACGAATCAAGTATCAATATGCAATGGAGGAAGTAATACTCCGACAAGGGCTCCAGGATATTTCCACACGGTGTCTTCAGCTAGGACGCATGGTCTATGAGAAAAGCGTCATGGAACTTTATTTACTTATTCTTCACTTCAGAACACATATCATTACAGATTTTTTGCACACCTACTATGTTATGAACATTTTATGCAACAGAATTTGTGCTAGCGCAGTTGCAAACGTAACACTTCAGTCCATCTCCTTCTTTCTCGTTCTATGTTCTATGAATTTACTGACATTTGTTGTTTGGGTTGCATACTTTTTGAGATTGTTCGACCTTGAGTGTGACTTGCGTTTGACGTTTGACTCGACGTCCGACTTGTACACAAGCAACAGTAGTGATTTCGTGAGTAATTTCGTGATTTTAATTGGGCGTGAAAAAAATAGGGTTCGAAACTCCTTGCGTTAAGAAGGGTTTTATTCGCTCGTTTTATCACTCAGTCTTGCTTGGTAACGTAACAGTCGCTTGGTAAGGTTTGCATTATTATATTATTGTAATTTGTGCTGCGTGTTTGAACCAAGCGACGAATAGACGAAAGGAACAAGTTTTCGATCGTGTTCTATTTGTAGAGTGCAGTTTTCAACTCGAATTGCAAATCTTCTAAGTGCTGTAAAACGAACAGTGGAGTGAACGGGAGACGTGTTTCAATGTGAACGTTAATAGTTCACTTTAAGCTGCTTACAAGTGGAAAACTGTGAAAGCATATTCACGCATAATCATTATTCATTCATTCATGCAGTTTAAACATTGAATATTCGTGAAGAGTAGGTGGTTAGTGAGGTTAGGTAAAAGCAAAAGTTTCATTTTAAGTTACTATGAACGCTGCAGTAGTAAGTCCGTCTGGAAAATGAAAATGCTTGAAAAGAAATGTCACATTCATAAATAATGCAATTGTTGGATCAGTCATGTATCAGTGTACGAACGAGTACGGGGGGCTTAATGGGGCGGGGAAATATTCATCGGGGAAACTTTTCCACGTTATGCGGTGCTTCCCGTTTACGAGTATGTCGAAATTTCCTGCTTTTGTGTGGAAACATAAAGGACGTGAACGTACAAGGACCTCAGCCCGAACGGAAGCCATAAAACTTTGGCAACATTTCTTTTATGTTTACCTTATAAGTTACATCTTATCTTATATACTTAAATTACATATTCTTGTTGTCAAACCAAACTAAGATCTTTAAGCTGCCTGAATATTGTTTGCTATTGTACCTTCCATGATCGTTTCTCCTAAATATTGAACATCTACCTGCACCCAGCATCACTAGGTACGTGTTCGTCACGTCGTGTAATTTACTCATTTAGATGATTATTCCCATCACGTATCCGTCAGCCTCTTTTGTATCTTTCACTGGAAATACAAGTGTTCCTTACATTTTCCTCTATCGTTCTGGATTCGTGACTTGATGTGTACAATTAAGTTCCTTCATTAGTATACGAAATTCAACGCAGTAACAATTTTCATACACTTGCATTAAACATCTGAAATGCAATAAATAAATAAATAGAACTCTTGTTGTCTCTCTCTTCGTTTGTATTCGGTCGGTTTAGCAAACGTTCACGTTGTCAGCTAAGGAAGTTGCGTCGCGTCGCTTGTGTTGAGGACTAGGCCTCTTGCTTGGTGTTCGTCAATCCGTACGGACGTGGTCCGTCACACAGCTTGAGGTTTAGAGTACGCTCTTGGCCTTGCGACTTCCGAGTGACCTCGGGATTCGAGCCTACTGTTTCGTAGGTAAGGAAATAACCCGTCCGGGAGTTCGTCCATGTATTTTTGTTTGCTTGTGGCGTTGTGGCTTATAGAAGTTCTGTTATATCTTTGTAGATTCTCTGCTGTTTTGATGTAGGCGGAATGTCACCGACCCTCGACGTAGACGACACCCCAATCCATCTGCTTCGTCACACTACAATAAGTAGATTGATTATTGGTAAATGAAGAATATGTTAACAATTTCATAACCAAACATGTGTTTTGTAAGGTTAATTTATTTAGGTTAATGGATAATGGCCAGATTATTTAATGTCCACGTGGTATTATCTAGTTACATCTATATCCTTTTTATATTGTCGTTCTTCACATGTATATCTGTATACAATATTTCATCGGATGCCTTCTCACATTTAACCGGGAAATATATTTTGCTCCTTTCCCTTTGTGAATTCTTCATTCTTTTTCCTATTTATTATTTCATTGTATTGAATTGTAAATGTAACAATATACTGGCCTTGCACACTAGAAACTTCTTCATATACGTACTTAAGACATAGAAAGATGAGCGAACTTTTATAGATATCGAAAACTACTCTATCTAAAGCTATAGCAGCGGGTTAAACATAAAAAGGAAGAGGCGAATCAGAATTGAAGCCTTCCGTTCGGTGTATTCTTTAGGAATTGCGATGAATGAGCATCGAGCAAATGGAAAACACTACAACGAATGGTTTACAATACAATGTTCGTACGATTTAGAGAGAGCAATAGTTTAATTCATTTTACGAATCTACTTGGTATTTACCCGTTTCCTTCTGAAATGTTTCTTTTGAACGACCTTGATTTATCGAAAATTTTGTTCCACGTTACGTCATGTCTCACGGAGCTAATCAGCTGATCAGGATAAATATGGCGGAAAAACATACATTCAATGCTAATTGAAGGTTATGCTTTCATCGTCATGCTCTTCACGCGGAACCTGACTGACTTACAAATTGAGCATTGAATGAACGGGATGACCCTTGATGTGCTTGAGGTGTATGTATGTTTTTTCCGCCATCTTTATCCCGATCAGCTGTTCATTGGGATGGTTAAATAATGGTCAAACTTGTCACTTACTGACATGAAACATCTCAATAAGTTTCGTGTTTAATATAATAAAAATTTATGTATAATTTATTTCTGCCCAATGCCATTATTTTATTTCATTTATTTATTAATGCAATAATCATTTGCGAATGCCCCAATTTTACTCTTAAAATAAATTTGCGTTCATGATCCAGTTACAAGAATTACAATTCTGTCCTCTTCCTTGCTTCCTTCCACCTTTTAACCTGGAAACATTTTATCCAACCTGTGACAAGAATAATTCCCCCAGAAATAAATCTTTTCTACTTGTGCTTCTCACACTTCTTGCGTTTGAATTTTAAAATATCGTTTCGTTATTGCAGAATCTCTTCTTGCGAACATCAGTCAACCGAGAAACTCTTCAACGTCTCCAACGACGCAGTCCTTCGTTGTGCAGAAAGTGGGACGAAATTGACGTAGGAGACATGGATCCGGTTCTGAATGAACTCATCACGAATTTTCCTGCCAGGAAGTCGCAAATTGAACAACTTTATAATCAGTACGGTTACGCCGACGAGTGTTTCGTTGATTCCGTCTACATACATGGAGGACCCAGCACCGGAAAATCGTCAATTGTTGCGTCACTCTTACGCACATTAACCATCAAACATGCGACGGTTAATCTAGTCGAGTGTTACACGACGAAGATCCTTTTAGAATCTTTACTGAATCAATTAGCCGAATATAAAGTCGATCCTCAACAAACCAATCCCTATGCCAAATGCGATAACATGATGGAATTCATTAAGAACGTTACGAAATACGCGAATGACACTGGTTTGAAGCAAGCTATAATTGTTTTAGACAAAGCGGAAAAACTTCGCAACATGGAAATTAATCTTTTACCATGTTTCCTACGTTTGCGTGAACTCACCGGGCTGAATTTATCTGTAATATTTCTATCGGAAATCGTATTTGGAGAGTATTACACAAAAATGAACATAGTGGATCCTATAAAGATCCATTTCGTACAATATAACAAAGATGAATTGTTAGAAATTCTCGCGTTAGATTTCGACGATGCGCAAGAATTTTTAGCCAACAATTCATGTCAATATTTACCCATTGACTTGGATCTTTACAAAAACTATTTGAATGTCTTTTTATCAGTTTTTTACCGTGCTTGTCGGGATCTTTCCGAATTACGGTATATGGCTCGAATTAATTTCATCAAATATATGGAACCAGTGATTAAGAACGAATGCGCTCTGACTGATTCAATGGCATTATGGCGGCACATCGCTCCTATTTTAAAATCCTCTTTAGAAGTCCTCTACCTTCGTCTATCAGCCACAAAAACCAAAACCGCAACGTTTTCAAAAGAGAACCTCGCACAGACTCTCGAACTTCCCTTCTATGCCAAATATCTCTTAATCGCCGCGTACTTAGCCAGTTATAATCCGGCCAAAGACGATAAGAGGTTATTCATGAAGTTCCATGGCAAAAAGACGAAGACTACGAAAGACATTAAAGCCAAAAATAAAGTCGGCGAACGTTTGAACACCCAGCTGGGCCCGAAGCCATTTAGTTTTGATCGTCTGTTGGCCATTTTCTATGCGATTTTAGATGAGAAAGTCGGTTTCAACAACAACTTGCTGGTGCAAGTCTCCAGTTTAGTTGAATTACAATTGTTGTCGGCATTGTCGGATAATTGTAATTTGGATGGGCAAAAGTACAAGTGCACAGTTGGTTTTGAGTTTGTGCAAACCATTTCGAAAATGGTCGGGTTTAATATCCGGAAATATTTGTCTGATTTTAGTCACATGTAATTGCTTTGCAATTTGCGAATTGCCATGTACAAATTGCAACTTATTTTCATTCCTCTCTTTTTTTATATACTTATTAAATAATAATTAATACCTAGGTTAGAGCTAAATAAAAAAAACATGTATCAATTGAATTGTATTTAGTTACATGTATATATTTTCCCCTTCGTTCTTTGTTCTTTTGTTTTGTTATTTTCTCGTTACATTTGGGGATTTTGCTGGAAATCTGAACAGTTACGATCTCAATTTCGAAGGAAATTTATTATCGCCGAGGTTTTAAAAACTCATTCACTTTAGCCCCATTATCAGCAAAATATACGTAGATACAAAAAGGCGTTATTACTTTGAAATGACGAAGTCATAAACATTTTCATTGCATTTTGGGGACGTTCCTTTTTACTGCTATGTTGTAATGTAAGCGTTGATTAACTATCATTACAGTAAACATTAAAGGCATTTTTTATCTGCGTTCTTACAACTTATGACTTTTTCTTCGATTTTTTTTCAATTTTGATTGTACTTCCAGAATAATTCAAAGACCTAATGTCATCAGTCAGCAAATAACCTAACTTTTAGGCTACGTTACGTTCCTCTTATACCTGCCACAAGAGGATGGCAACAGGTTAGAAATATGAATGAAATGTTTCCGATTAGTACAACATCAATCATTATTCTGGACAATCAACGCCAATATCATTCGAAATAACGATTTCACCCTTAATTAAAAACGTAAGTAACAATTGAGCGAAATGTAGCTCTTCTTCGACCAGAGGCTGATTTAGGCATGGTCCTTATGGGCTGCAACCCAGGGCCCCTTCGCTTTCGCCCACCGTGAACTTATACAGTCATACCGTCATACGTTTCCTCTCGATGTCCGTAGGAAGCTTGATGTAGTTGCCTCCTCAAACAAGGCCCATCCGCTGTCGCGTTCCTGAAACTCTTCACTTTTTCATTTAATTGTTCATTGTGACTGGCCACCGTCGGCATGTCCACACATAATTTTG
>JARJEB010009316.1:0-15312 GCA_030264535.1 Liometoxenus newtonarum | reverse complement strand
CTACAATCCATGCTCTTCTAAGGCTTTCATTTTTAGGAAAACTAAAATTAATTTTTAAAATTTGTAGGTTATACATAAGAGTCAAATGGATTTTGAACAAGATTTATCATAAATTATAGCTTACCAATGTCCTACATACGTGAATATAAAGGATAAACAATAATCGAGAGCCGAGGAAAAAACTCAAAATTTCCATGGTTTCTAGTTTCTACCATTAGATTCTTAAGGAATGAGCTTTGCTATCCTCACTATTTTATTTCTGTGCTTTAGCGCCAGAGGGCTACGGGATAGTTAAAAATGCCAATTAACATTTAAGGCGAAATTTTGAGAATATAGATTTCTGTAATAAAAATATAACTACAGAAAGTTGTTTATAAGTAAAATGGTGGATTTTTCTTATCTTTAAATAAGCCAAATGGCGATAATCCGAAACACTGTGATACTGCAGTTAGAATTGTGACAGCAAGCAAGAAAGCCATAAATCAGTAAGCATAAACAAGATGGAAGGGACGCAATAAGACGCACAGAGCGCAAAGTATAGACGAAAAGGCACTGTAACTTGTGATTTAAGATTTCAGCGAATCGGATTAGACTAAGCCGCATTCAGCATCTCGTTCTGTTCCTTCTCTCTTCTGAGTGTTGTCGTTGTCAATGCACTGGCCTGGCGTTTGCAAGATTCTCTGTATTTTCATTCTCATTCTCATTCACATCCTTTCCATGTAGAATGCGTGCAGATCGCGAGTTCTGCTCTGCTCCTGCGATACGAAATCTCAGGATAGTTGGGATTTAACTGGCAATATAACTAACATGTATACGTAATATATAAGCAGCAAAAGGGTCTTTCTACTTTCCAGTTGGAGTTCCACTTCCAGTTCTAGTAGTGTTGAATCGAGCAACTCAATATACCATTGGAGCAGTTGAACTGTAAAATACACAGTGTTATTGTATTATTTCAAGGAGGCGAATAATCGAAATGCTCCACTTTTATCTGTAACGAACGTTAGCCAGCCATTCTATATAGCTTCTGTTTCCTCGTCGATCCTCTCATTGTCACAAGACAAGACATTGAAGATATCTACCTACAAGACAGTTTCCATTTTGACTATATGGTTTGGTTCAATTGTAGATTTCTTACCTATTTCTGATTGGATTTTGCGTTCATAGCTGGAGCCTGGAATTGTCTTTCATGTAATCATACGCGCAGTCATTGCCTATTTACTTTTCTCTTCCTATTTCACATTTCAGTTTCTATTCGATTTTTGGAATTGATGCCATTGATGTTTTCCCATTGTCCAACTGCTATCAACTTTTGATGACATTGGATGGTATCGAAATTCGAAATTGTAAAATCACAACCGGGATGTTTATGTTTTCTATCAAAATGTCGGTTCGTCGATTCTTTACAGCGTTACGGTTGAAAATTATTGTGATTCCTGCCAGAAATCGGACTTTAAAGTACAGAAACTGATTCCAATTACTTGTTTTTAACATATAATGTATATAATCTCAACAGATGTTACTGGTGCTCCATTGGCGCCCAACGGAGGGCGCCAATGTCACTCCCAGTATTACATTGTTCAGTATTTTCCTATCGTAAACAAATGTTGTCCTCTTTTTCATTAAGTATTAACATATAATGTAAATCATCTCAACAGATGTTACTGGTGCTCCATTGGCGCCCTACGGAGGGCGTCAATGTCACTATCAGTATTACATTGTTCAGTATTTTCCTATCGTAAGCAAATCTTGTCCTCTTGTTCTTTAAGGATTAACATATAATTTATATCATCTCAACAGATGTTACTGGTGGTCCATTGGCGCCCCACGGTGGGCGCCAATGTCACTCCCAGTATTAGGTACATTGTTCAGTTTTTCCTGTCGTAAACAAATCTTGTCCTCTTGTTCATTAAGAATTAATTTTTGTACTATGCACGTATATCATACAAATCAATTTATCATCAAACCAAACAAATAGATAAATAGAAATTGACATCAGGATAAATGGGATTGACTGATATGTTAATTTCATTAATGACAAAAACATAATGCCCTCGTCCTTTAATTATCCTTGCTTTTTCAATGTTCTGTGAATTAATTAATGATTTATTCCACAATATTTAAAAAATCCTTATTACCATCATGAACATATCTAAAATTCAGGACGAATCTTAAGCAGTAAAATGTTTCTTTACATTTCTTTTTGTCACAAAACGTGTAATGGTAGTATCCCTTCCATTTACCTCAACGTGGCTACCTGGTGCTCATACCTTTTAGTCGTAACAATAGGATGCTCTAACTTCCGGTGCATTCACATCATAAGGATTTATTGCATTTCCCACTGTATTTTTATTATGAGGATATCCTATACCAATTCAGCAACGATATATATTCGTGTACTACTCATGTACTATGGTAAGGAAAGGATTTCTTCCTTTCTTTATATTTGTATTCATATCCTTATTCTTCATGAAGTCCCTTATTTATTATTCCTTTACATACTTTTCTGTTACTTCCGCTTTTTTTTCGGTTTGAATTTTTAAATAAATGTAATTTAACAAAACAAGGATAATTGCGTAATTACAAGATAAAATAAAAATAATGAATCTTTCCTTACATTTTTTACAATTGACATTTGATGGTTTCATATTAATTATTGTTATTGACCGATGGAAAATGAAAATATTAAGAGGAAATAAATAGGGTTAAATGAATGGATGCCCAAGCAGAAGAATCGATTTTCATTGCATTTTGTGGCAAATAAACAAACGAAAAAAACAAAAAAACAAACAAACAGCAGAACTGAACAGAAATACGTTTCAGATAAAATGCATTCGAATAAAAAACAACAACAAAAATACAGTAAAAGTCACATGGGGCACACAAAACAATCATCGATAGTAGACTCTTTATGTATGTTCGAATTAATAGAATGCAAACAGTAATCGTGAAAGATTTTATCGCCTCATGCAGGGCAATATTTCGCTCAGTGATCTGAATTTTTACTCCATCTTTCTATGATCGTTTTAGTGCGATTGTGTGATGACCAGTGGGATTGGGTTTATTTACTTTACGATATAGGTTCGTTTCGCATCCCGCGCGAAACCAACTTTATGGAAATATTAGGCTTGTTCCAACAATGCACCAAACTAGTATCGAACTGTAAAACTGTTAAAAAAGCAACGTTTTTTAAAACTGCTCATGCGTCCGACAGTTCCGAACTAGTTTGCTACTTTTTTGGAACAAACCTATTATTAGTAATAACAGATTGTGTTTTATAAGTAAAGGATCAGCTGAGTGGAGGAAATAAATAATATATTTCAAAAGTAAGGTATGAACACAATTAATGCTTGCAACTCCAGGTAAAGATGTTTCATGGTATTTAAGAGGCTTACTTTGTACGTTGTGTGTTTTGTAGTGGCTGCGCATTACCTGTAGATGATCTTAGATGATCGAAACCGGTCGTAGCCTCTTAAATACCATTACTTTTGAAATAAAGATTGTGTTTTGTTATTACTAACTTTGTGGGATTACCGTCAACATTATTTTGACACTGAAAGTGTTAGAATTATTTTAACATTGCAATTGTATGCACCCAATTTTAGAATATTTGTTTCAAACTTCATTTTGGAATGGTAACTGGGTAGATGTCAAACTTTGCTGTGAAAATCAAGCAAATAATGAAAGGATGATGGAAGTTTCTGTAAAAACTACAGAGGAAACGTTGAAGTAATTTATTTAATAAATGACGTCCAATTTGTTAAGGATGCAGCGAAAAATGGTTATTTTAACTTGTAACTTGTATGAAGTTGAATAAATGTAAAAACAAAAGGTTGAAATATTTTTAACGAACGTGTACATACATTTTCTCGCTTTACACCGTCATTTATTATTTAGTAGATATTATAATTGAAAATAAAAGACAAAAGCTCTTGTTATTGCTCCTTCCTTTGTGCTTATGATTCTTGTTCCCCAAACACTTATATTTCTTGCTTATGAATTCGTTAACAGTAAACATTAAAAGCTTTCAAGTACACTATGGCTAAAGATATTTTGAACTTATGACTTATTAGTAAATAATGAAATATAATTAATGTTATAATAGTTATTTTTTTTAACTCACCCTTAATCATGTTTTAGAGAAAATATGCCAATTTAAACAACAAAATCACAATAATATCAAACAGTCGGAAGCGAGGTATGCAACCCAAACAACAATGCTCAATTACAGCATTGAACATATAACGAGAAAGAAAGGGGCGGACCGAGAAATAAGTAGATGATTAATTAATGAAAAAAGTAACAGTTTTGTAAATAGCGTTATTAGAAAACATCTTATGCAACTCAGCAACAGTAGTGTGCACAAAAAAATAATTTCTAATGCAATACAATTGAAATTTATTTGAACTGAACAAAAGAAGTACCTGTATCTATAATATTTAAATTTAATTAGAAACCACTTGTGTGTTTAAAAGACAATGTGTGTTGACTTTGGGGCTCGGCTTTAGGGTTTCCCGTCAGTTTTCCACCAAGTTATTTATACTTTATACATTTTCATATACACATACACAACGAATGAATATGTACTGGTTTGATATGGTAATTAAATTTGGTATTTCGTGCTGTTCCTTTTTACCCAACGGTAGTATAATAAAGCATGCGAATTAAACTGCATGAAAAGCGATCCCGTCCCCGTTTATTATCTTTTCCTAGATTATTAAATCGTTTTAATAATATCTGATATCTGAAAGAGTAAGAAAGAGAGAGAGAGAGAGAGCAAGTAAGCGAATGTCTGCGTCGTCGCGCGCGATACTCTATGTAATTATTTATTATGAAATGAGGAGAATACGAACAAAGTTTTGTTATTAAATCGTGTTGAACCAATTTATAACACACAAATTTTAATATTTCAATTATTTTTATTAAATTTATTCTTTAATAATAACAAAACGAAGAATGATTTAATTAATATTTATTAAAAGACTGAATTTTCTGTATTTAACTTCTGCTTTGTATAGATTAAAGAAGAGGGGAAAGTGTAAGAATAGAAAATTGAAATCCAAAAATACGAGTCAGTAGATTGGATTAGCCCCCTGTAACAGATTTGGAACTATTATATTATGTCAGCGCCCTCTGGTTGCTAATAGTGAAATTTCCAGAAGGTAGAAAACTAATAGCAAGCTACCGAAAAGTAGGAAACTGTAGATTTTAAGATATTAAGCATCATTTAACGGTTCCCTACTTTTCGAAGACATTTGGGTAGCTTGTTTTTAGTTTTCTACCTTTTGGAAATTTCACTATTGGCCACCAGAGGGCGGTACAACACTAGTTCCAAATCTGTCACAGCAGGCGCCACGCGGGTAGCGATGGCGGTGGTCCCCGTACCAGCGAGTCGATATTTCCGTTTTTGTTTTTATCTTTGATTTCAAATTAAGTCAGACAAGAAAAATATAAAAATAAGGAAGAAACTGAGAAAAGAAAATTGCATAATCAAAATTGAAGCCATCCCCCCTCTTAAATTGCTGCGTTTCTTAAATAATTAAATTAAACAGTTGCATGAATTTATATTAGTTTAGTTTTTTACAACCACAACAGGATAAAACAACAGGATAACGCAGTAGCAAATCAGTTGTGTTGAACTATTGAATGGTTTGAATGTATCTACGCCTTTGTGTGGGATGGTGACGCATAGAGCAGAGAGCTGAAGGAAAATAAACTGTAAGGACAAAGTAAACTGATCGACCGCAGCGGAAGGACGTATACAAACGAAGCCGTTGGCTAGGATTTATTTCAAAAGGATCTCTCGCGTGCCATGTAAGTCGCAGTCGGTTCACATTCGCACAGTACTTTACCGACTTTTATATATTTCATACACCGAAACAAACCAAAGAGAAAGAGAAATCCATTCAATTTACTAGCACCGTCCGGTCTTAATATAATACATTGGGAAAACTCACACTTTCTCTCGGTTAAGTATACAAATTTCGTTGGCTGAACACCGAAGCAAAAGGACCAAGAAAGAATACAGAAGTATAGAGAATGTGGAATTTGGAGATGGAGAGGCACCTCGAACCTCGGTTCGAATTTCGAATGAAATCTAAAAAGCCTTAGGGAGTTCGGGAGAAGAGAGGACTCACATCTCACATCACAAACCTAGGTGCTAACTAAATATTCTTTTGAATTGAATTTGTAATAGAGAAAGAGAGATGGAGTTCTTGACGGTTTGTTGGTTTGTCCGGGTGTCCATTTCGTCCATTTTCATTTGACATTCAGGGTCGTCGTACAGTTCGTACGAACATGGACTTAACGATTTTCGGGATTTAATTGAATTCGAGACGGCTCATGGGCGATAATAACTTTGAAGTGTCACCAAATGAATACGGCGAGCATTAGTAATTTTGAAATTAAATGAAATCTACTGGCCCAATGAAATTAAATGCTGAAATTAGAAACTTAAATTATATAAATTAATTTTAAATCTATTATTTTTTTGCTTTGAAATTTTCATAAACGCACAGCGCTCACGTTGTGGGACCGCTTGTCAACTTTGACATTTCAGTTGATATACGAAAAATGTTGTGCTTTTATACTGAATGTTTCTGATAATCATGATAAAAACTTAAGATGGCTCTCAAAATATGTATAATAAATAAATAATAAAAATAATAAATAATAAATAAATTTACAGAAATCTACACTTTTTTGTATAACATTCTGTTTGTAGATGTCCGTAGTAGGTAAGGTAGTTTGAGTTTGAGTAAATTCCCAAATGACAGTTCTGGTTAATTAAGTGCATGCACTGAATAATACTGCAATGCAACCATCATATTCATTGATTCGGGGAAAATTCGGACTTGCCCACAAACCAAATTTATCCCTTGCGTGAAATGCACAAACCTCATGGTCGCGTCTGCTGCGAATTTGTTAGCAGGATATGTGTGCATGGTGCAGTTATATCCCAGTCAAACAACTAAACAACCAAATTATCGAACTGTTCAATAACAAACAACAATATTCAAACAAACTGCTAAAACAATCATGCAACCACTAAACCTGTGCGGTGGTTATGCATTTTCCATTTTGATTTATTGCTCCCATAAAGTTGATTTTCAGTTTACCAAACCATCAAACGATCAAACCACAATGGATTCCAGCAAAATCATACTAGTTCATATTTAAATGTTATGATGGCGCTGGAGACTTACAGGTTCCTGTAATTTACGAGTATATCAAAAAAGTCTAATAAGCGCCTTCTCGACTTGTAAATATGTACCATATGTATATATTTCACAATCAAATGTTACTAAATGACAAATTGTATTTCATGATTTGATAGAGCAAAATTTTATTCCTCAGTAAATTGCATTTTGCGGTGGCAATAGGTTAACTACACCTTTAAAGGGCAACACACGATGGTTGATGGTTGAGTGCACCCAACTTTTTTCGCTTGGCTGTTGGTAGATTGGGTTTATGCCAGTTTATCACGGAAACTCATTCTCCAAACTTACATCTTTCGTGTACATTGAATGACCCGACAGATTTCTGAACAAATAGCATCACGTCGTATTAGTTGAAGTTGATTAATAGTCTTTACGAACTCAACATGACGACGAAGACGTAAAGTCAAGTAAAAAAATTCATTCGGATTTTTAAAACCCAAAAAGGCATATATTTGTACTAAAAAAACGGTCGTTTAGGTTTAGATAAGAATTACATAGAAACTGAAAAAAATTTCTTCAATTTAATCAAATAAAAATAAAAAAAAATTGTTTTTCCTACTCATTTTCTTGTCATTTGTGCCTATCTCTTTTCTAAACCTATTTTATGTTTTTCCTACGACAAAAACTACAAATTTTGCTAATTTCCATTGCCCAATATTTGACGTACCTATTTTCAAGTTAAACTTTCACAAGAAATTCGGACCAAAATTAGATAAATGATTTGAGGACTACCCTACGTTACTATTCAAGCGGACAACTCGACCGGGCATTCGCATTTTTCGTTTTTCTGTTGTAACTATTCAACTTTTTCCACTCCTTTTCCCTTTTCCCCTAAGTTTTCCCGTTGTCCTCTCTTGATGCGTATTCACTTCTTTTGCTTTCATTACTTCAATCGCTGTCTTTTTTTCTTGTATTTTTTTTCTTTTCTTGCGTTACTCTACTCCATATATTTTCCACTTCGTTTTTCTTGTTTTTTTCCTCAAGTTTTTCCTTCTGTTTTGCCTTTTCCACAGTTTTGTATTTCGCATATCCCAGTTCAGTTTCAGTATGATTCGATTTAAAGACAAAAATGCGTTTCACCGGAAAACACAAATTGAAACACCCCATAAAGAACGACAAACTGCTTTATGTTTCTGATAAACTTTTTTCTGATACCTTCAATTTTTTTCCAGACAGCCATATTTTATCTTTTTGAGAAGCTTTTTTTTGTATTTGCTGTTATAACTTTTCGTTCTTACAAATACAGTGTCTTCCATCATAATACCCTAAATTAAATGGGAAAATGGGAATTCTAGATATGTACTCGGAAAATTTATTGTTTTGAAATTCTCCAGTTTGCTAGTTTTTATTTGTGCGAATAGTTTTTATTGTTGCGAAGCGAACGGCTAGAAAATAAATAAATATTTATTTAGGTATATGTTAAGTGAAGATAAAGTTCGCGAGAAAAATTATAATGATATCATACACATATATAAATATATTTGAAGTTGAAGGTTGAAAACTATAGAAACCGTAGACTGGAAACTTACTGGCTGCTGTTATTCCTTGCGTGGAATAAGAAAAGACGCATTAGAAATTCATGAGAGCATCTCGTGCTTTTATATTGGGTTGTTTATAATTTGAAATGCGTGATGGTCGTCGAGTTCTGAGGATTTCCTTCTCAACGTCACTGCTGTACGGATCATCATCGTTCTTAATCCTTTATATTCTTCATATAGACTTGCATCTCTCAACTTCACATCTATTCGTCGTCTGTCGTCTTATCCTTCTCGTTGTATGTGTTTGTGTAAATACGTATTTTACTCGCAATTTGCATAAACTTTCGCCAAATCGTATTATACGTTCAGTATGTTCACCTACGTTTCGTTTAAGTTCGTTTTTCGTTTTTGGTTCGTTTTCACATTTAACTTGGAAAGTGATTCTTTCACTTCACAGTTCACACCTAAACGGTTAGGAAAATCGAAACGCCCATTCTACATACTATCCGTATACATAGGAAGCCGTGTATCATGAAATCTATCTCTCTTCATTTCACTGGATTTCTTTCCTAGTGCTTCTTCTTATATTGCTTTACCAGCGCCGTACATATATTTTCTTGGTTTGGTTTGGTTTGGTTTGGTTCGTTTCGTTTCGGGGATGATGTGAGTTGAGGAAATCGAGTTTACATCCACCATTCCCCACGTTCTCTCATCTAAACCTAAAACCCATATAGCCTTTTTTCTCTCTTCTCTCTTTAAACAGCCAAACATCCTATACCCAAAACTAGGATGAGGAAATTCCAACAAGACCATTTGTATGGAGATTTTTCAAACGGGGAAAGAATTTACATCCTCCTCCTACTACTACTACTACATTTATTTTATACACGGTGTTCCAATTACTTATACAATCAATAAACTTAAAAAAAACTAGTTTTGATGGAAACAAGTAGCGCTCTGTTAGTTGTCCCTAATGTGTCCTCTCATTACCTTTACCTACCCAGTTACTTTGACTCTTATGGCTACTCGGTGGTAGTCGTGGATACTTTACCAACAGCTACCCAATTACACATTCACTCACCGACAGCTACTCAATCAAAGATTCACTTACCTCTCACTCCCATTATCTCTTATGAATCACCACCCAAGTCTCTCTCATACACATTCTTATGGCTACTCCGTGGTGGTGGTGGATTAGAAACCCGTTCTCCTATACTATTTTTAAGATATTACTACTACTAAAACACACTGTATAATTTTTATGTATTTTTCCTTGGTTGGGCTAACGAAAATATGTTTAAGGGATAAACTCAATAGCTTTCTCTTTTTGTTGAGTGTTTTCCGTTGACGTCCAAGAGCATACATGAACCTAAAAACTAAAATACCCGAATGAAGGAACGAATGAACAAACCCAGAGAGGACTACCTAGCGTCCTAGCTTAATCTAACACAATGAGAAAAAGGAACCTTTCACTTTACGCGATCTCGTAAGTTCGTAAGAATTCAAGATTCAAGGACGATCTCTTAATTGAATGTACGAAACTGCAAAGGGCTGCCTGAATTCACCCATTCTTTATCCTTTATATTATTTGCTGCTGCCATCATCAGTCAGCCGTTATTAAACTCAAAGAATGTTAAATGCAATGTAACTTTATCAAATTTACTGCTTTCTTATTTTACCGTTTTACCTTGTTTGATTTTAACTTACGTTGAACGTGTGAAGTTACAAGCAACCACACGATCCTTTGTGTGCAACTTTAACAGTTTAACAGAAAATGTTGACGCAGAGTGCAAAGTTATAAACAAATCAAATTAAAATTTCAAGAGACTACAGACAGAGACAAGTTTCTTTTTTGACTTTAAGTTCAAGATGAAAAGTTTAAGGTGTAATTTCCCCTATATTTTATTTTATAAATTTTTAGTAAATTACAAACTCAGGTTGAATTTCAAGTTATTATAGGTGAATTAACACAGATATATTTCGATGAGTGTATTGCAGTTAACGTTGAATAAATTTTCTGCCATTAGGAACATAGAGTCCTACCTATGTTGTCTCGTTTAGTTTACTACATAGTAGACGCCATCAGTTTAGACTTTAGATAGAATAAACTCGTACAAACAAGATCATTAAACTATCAAACTACGACGAAGTTGGCAGCCAAAGTAGTTATATTCTAAACACGATATTTAGTATATCTATCTAGGTTTACGAATTACTGCTTGCGAGAGCGGTAGCTCAGTAATCAAAACTTCGTATATTGATTTATTCCCTTCAAGCTTCAACATTAGTTTTTGGTCTAAACTCATCATTCGTGGCGGATAAATTTAAATACGGAAACGACGTCAACTTTTAGTGCATTTAAAAAGTTAGTTGATTAATACCAATTGCAAAACTAAGATGGTGCTAAAACTTACAGAAATCTGTGAATTTTAAGCGCCATCTTAATTATTCAGTTGGTACTACTCTTGCTTGGTTCATTTATTTATTGTAAGGTAGTCTGCACTATAATTTATGATTTGTTAATTCGTGCCAACCAGCCATATACCTAGAGAATGCCGGAAACAAATCTCACTAACTTGGCAATCAATCTAGTCGAATGTGTCAGAAACAATTAGTTCCGGTCTTTGGTTATGGTTATTCACGTTTACTATCTTTCCCTTCTCCCGTTGTCTTTTGTTTGCAGTTCGCTCACACTTGGCTCTTTCCAGTTTTATGGTCTAGGTGCCAATATAAGTGACAAGAACAAATACCGGTGGACGGGGAATTTACTTACACACATTTGTTGTGACTTGCGACTTTTGAATGTTATTCCTTTCCTTCTATATATCGTTTCGAGAAATAATTATACTGCGTTGACAGGGAAGGGAGGGAAATATATGTCTATGTAGTCACAGTGTGCATATTGATTACTTCTTGGAAGGTACTTATAAAACATTAAACGTTGTTTTCCAATTTTCTTTTTGTTCGTTGCTCCTATTCCTATTTTAATAGATTTTGGTTAGGCTCCTTCGCACTGAATTACCAAGTAGGAAAAGTTAAAAGAAAGAATGATAATAAGATAGGAAAATCTTTTTCGCTCGCTAATTTTAAATTAGACGCTTCATTCTCGATTCCTGTAGTTTGGCAACAAATCGCAGTCGATTCTCTATATCAGTTCCAGTCTCTGTTATTGAATCGTTTGAAAAATCGAATGAAAGGGAGAGAAAAAGAAAAACTACGGCTGGCGAGCAAATCGACGACGATATTGCGTCAGCTAGACAAAACCAATTCGATTTGTTTCAGATAGAAACTATGTTCGTGTGGACAAATATTATTTATTGCATTAATTTAACTAAAACTTTGTGAACAATTCCATTATTTCGTAATTTAGAACAACTTTACTCTTTAGTTTAGTTAACACGTAAATAAAATTGGATAATATCAAAAAATATTAAAAAGAGACGAAAACGTAGAAGCAAGTAAGGATGAGAAAAGAAAAGAGTATTTGAAGAACATTTAAGGAAGAAAAGTTTGGCTGGAAAACGTTGAAATATGTTGTATACATGTAAGGCAAAGTTGAAAACAAAGGATTCAAAATAGACGCCATAAATCAGGACTTTCGGATTGATCGTGTTAGTGAAACGCATTCTTCTTAAACCTGCCGACTGAGGAACGTGAAGCCAGGACAATTCTTCTCCGGAAATCCACAAATATGTACAACTTTTCTTTTCTACTTCGTGAACACAATAATATAAGAGATAACGAGATAAAGAATTGAAGACAATAATTTTCCATTTATTTATTTGTTTCACAATTATATTGAGATAATACCTTGATTTAACAAAGATGACTTTATTTAACTTTAAAGCTTGTTTTAAACGGTCACAAATTCGTTTACAAAGCTTGATGACAATTAGGATTCTTCCATTCAACACAATAAAATTCCGTCAGACACAAATATTTGTTAATAAATATTTGTTAAGAGAATTACGATAATATAAAACAGGCTTAAGTAGTCAGTATAAAATTAAAATGGCAGGGATAAAAAAAAGCCTGAACATTGTAGCATTTATAGTCTAATGGAAAAAAGCAAATATCATTTAAGCTTACGGTAGGTATTATTACGATTTGTCGTTTTGTTTCAAATATAACGAGCACGCGAATATTACGAGTATTACCCACTAAAGTTGCCGAGTATACACATTCAGATTTCCGGCTTCATTTTGTTTTATCCTCTTATTATTATAAACCTAAATATCCATTTGTGAAAAAATAAAAATGTTGTTGCACACGCTTAACATATTGTATGAAAGTTGATTCAGAAAGAGCAACACATATATTCGAATAAAAACGAATAAAACTTTGATTTTGACATTAAATGGGAATTCCTGAATAACATAGCATTAAGGACTTTTACACACTTGCTTTTACGTCATAAACTAGACGAATTTATACCTAAAGGTATGAAAACGCGAATACTTTTTTTATGGTATTTTCAGTATTTTTATAGTATCAGTATATCTGCTCTGAAATATATAGGCCTAGATAGCAAACGTATAAAAGTAAGCCTAATTTAATGGTAAATTTATGTCTTATGTCGATTTTTACGGTTTTGTGTCCATGCATCGTTTAATTTCAACAGAAACAGAAGTAATGAAAAATTAAAAATGAACTTTGACAATATATTCTGGAAGCGTATAAATATGAACTGCAACAATAATATCGCACGCTGTCAAGTCAACACGTAGCACTGTAGCAGCTCATCTACCTTGTTCAGTAAATTCTAATTTCTGGTGTGATAATATCAAAGGTGAAATTCGAAACTTAATTTTTTTGCACCTAGATGGAGCTATTGTGGTACTTCTATCACACCAGAAATTAGAATTTACTGTATAAGTTAGGCAAGGCATTATTTAACTGGAAATTACAGTTTATATATATTATATATAATAGGTTTGTTTCATCAAAGCACCGAACTAGTTCTGAACTGTTCCGAACTGTACGACGCATGAGCAGTTTAAAAAAACTTCTACACGTTCTCGACGAAAACGCATAAATCTGCAATAATATATCAGGGATTTTTCTGCAAGATTAATTGCGTCGACAGGCCCAATATACATCTTTCTCATACAAATACATCTTATGGAGTCTCCTCAAGCTCAAACAAATCAGGCGAGTAGCAGCTATAAGGCGACTTGTGGAAATATATCGAATACGAGGTCGTTTTACTTCTTTTTTTTACTTTTCCCGCGCCTTTTTCATTTCTTCCTCTATAAGACGTACGTATTGGAAGACAAAATGCGTGTCCCGGCCATCATAATGGCTAAGTAAGTAAGAGTGCTGCTTGCTCCTTGGAGGAGTCAACAACAGCACGTGTACCAATTTGAGCGGCAAACGAAAAAAAACACGTTTTTGACATCTACAAACTTATACTACCTACACATGAACAAACCCGAAATGAGGAAGAAACCGAGAACACTATGGAAGGCTCTTAAAATAATAACCGACTCCTTTGATCCTAACATTAATCCTTTCTCCTGTCACAAACAAAACCGATCACTTTTATTTGCCAGCCCAGCCAAGCCAGCATGGCAAAATCATTTGGTAAATTAAGATCGAAAACAAAAATTAATTAAGTTAGAAGCATCGACCGAAATACAATTATATATAGCAAATACATGTATAGGAAAATGGCAATTAAAAGTGCAATAACCAATTATTGCTTATTGATCGGCAAAAAAATTTCATTTGAATTGTAGTTTTGTATTTACGGTTTAGATGGCGCTTGAAATATGTAGATATCTGTAATTTTTTACTGAGTTCCTCAAACATGACACCATAAAAATATAAATGATTCCAAGAATCAAGTAAATTTTAGCGGCAAATTATAAATATTTACCAATAATTTACTAGTAATTCAACAGTCATTAGTGATCGGCCCGTCAGTTCTTTATACAGCTGGTAATAGTTCATGGATTAGTAAGTAAGTATATGTAAGTAAGTATAGGAAGTGTAATTTTAAATTAACGATGCCAATCGCAGATGTGCTGTGTTGCTGGTGACTGTATCGTTAAATTGCGAAAATTCGTCAACAGAGCACATTTTCGCTTATTAGAGCTAGGGCTGGGCATGAGTAAGATTACTTAGGTAACCTCAACCTCAACCCTAAGCGGCGACCGCACGTTACGACAAGGACTATTGAACTAATGCAACAATCAATATCGTTAATAATGACATGATATTAGTCCGTGTTTACCTCCTAAGGATTAATCGTCTGCTTACATCTGCGAAAGAAGGAATCATGCTTGTGTTCAGGGACGGACTGGACTGGCTCGTGTCCTTGTCCTGTGATATGTCATGTTTCGAGGCCCCGTGGTCATAGGCGTGCGCAGCAGATTTTATTAGGGAGTGCCCAAACTTAAAATGTAACAGATGTAGACAATATCTTTCCCATTTTACAAAATGAGGGCAAATATAGATATATTAAATTAAATCTAATGAAATTAATTGAATAAAACGTTTTATAAGTTAAGCAGAAAATTTAAATAATGAACCATATCCCAGAGATCGGCACACCGCAGCTCGCGAGCCGCATACGTCTTTTTGGGAACGTTCGGTTTTGTGCAGGTGGTGCATTA
>JARJEB010009313.1:0-10361 GCA_030264535.1 Liometoxenus newtonarum | reverse complement strand
ACTTCCAGGGCCGGATTATGCCTATCGTAGGCCCTAAGCACTTAACTGAAATTTTTTTTGGTGACGACAAAAAAAGCTCTCAAGTGGTAAATGCTATATCCGAGAACGTGATGACCAAAAAAAAAAGTTGTTGATCTGTTTCGTTACAAAAGTACCCCTAGACCAACGAACCATTCATTTCATTGTTTGTCATTTACTAGTCACAAATAGTTATTGTTCTAAGTTACGCATAAAACAATTGAATGAATGTCATCGTTTCCGCCAAAAGAAAAAAAAATAGATTACTGCATGAAAACTCCAAACTTCTACCAGCAACCCTATTTTTTCATCTCAAGAATATCGAATATGAATTTAATATATTCATTGGTGGGAAAACGAATTAAGGAATATGCGAGCTTACCACAACCACACACACTCATCCAATAGAAGGCTAACCAAGAAAGAGAGTGGAAAGCGTTGGAGAGTGGATAAGACGGATATTTCCCCGAGGTGTCGTTTTATTTGGTCTCTTGAGATTTTCAAGATTTTCCTTCCCTGCTGCACTGGTGTCACACTGACACTATAACATTATGATCACGAGACTGTTGCGTGAGAACTTGAGAGTGGTATCCTGGAGCGAGTTTACGGGAAGGCCGCATGCATCAGGAATGGATGCTCAGCGCTTATAGCCACTACCACCAGTGTCACCAAAGCGGAAGTGTATGTATCGTCTTTCGTGTTCTAGATAAAGCCTAGTGGTACTTTGGTCCTACTTCCATCATCATTTCACAATTTGTTGCCGTTGCAGAGACATACATAAAGTAAATGAAGACTTTGTATGGATTTCAAACACATATGGAATGGATTTTTAAATGGCGACGACATTCAGGAAAACGCATTTGAATACGGGATCTCTTCCACATTAGCATGCGAATTTCGGCATGTTTGACCATTGTCAAAAGTATTGAATTCTCCTGTACTTAGGTATTGTATATAAACAAACAAGTCGTGCTTGCAAGGAAAACAATTAACAAAATTTGTGGGAAATTCTAAGGAATAAGTGTTCCAATACGTTTTAATTTGCAAGTTATATAACGTTTTTAAGGACGAATTAGTTGGGTACTTGAAGTTTATATTTGCATTTCTGAAATATCACCACGTTGGCCCGATTTATTAAACCACAAATGTGCAAATGTGGCTTGATGTTGAATATGTATGTGTGGAAAGCGGTTTCCTCTATAGCACATGCCAATTACACTGCATATCTGAACTACTTTGCAAGCATAAAATAGCATGCGTGCTGTACTGGCAGATTTATTGGCAAAATCTAATCGCTGACGCTGAGCGAAATTACCAATCAGTTTGACGAACATTGCGAAAATTTTGCACGAATTGCCTGATTTCAGTTTTGCCAGATATTAATAAGTATTACCCAAATCAATAATTATTATCCAAACATTTCTTGACGTCTTCGGAGGTTCCCCTCCATCAGAAAAAAAAATGGTTATATAATTAATTAAACCAGCTTGTTACCTCTTTCAATTTACATGGTTATTCAACTCTGAAAATTTTAGTGTCGTTGTGCCACAAACATTTGACGACTGTAGCGATAGATAAATTTTCCATGAAAGGCTCGCCCTAATTTCAAGTGTTAATATATCTAAAGTCTATTGCAAAAAAAATTATAAAAGTAGTTATCAACATGGATTGGTCCCAAGTGAGTGTAAAAAACATGATTTCGCATGGAATAGCATCTCGCTTACAATTTTCAATATAATTACCGAACTGTATTCTATCGACCTTCCACCATGCGGGACGAACAATGAAAATTTTAGGAAAGGACGACATTCCGTCACAACCGGCATCAATCGTACGAATGTCGCCGAAAATATAATAGTAGGTATCGCACTCGCAGCACACGTTCCTATGAAAAAGAAATATAAAAAACAAATAAAGAAAAAGCACAAACAACATACTCACCGAACCACGCAATAAACGAATATGAATTGCCTATCTACACAAGTACAAGAGTGAGATGCCTGGCAAGGACAGGCACATGATGTATATGAAAACGCAACACAATAAATATTTTTCATGGTAGAATTACGTACATTATGTCCTTGTATGCTCGGGTTTGATGCTGTGCAGTGGTGCACAACCCCAAGTACATTTGTTATAATATACACATGGGGATTGCAGATGTTCATGTTCATGTTTATATACCGTGCGGTATATTTTGTTACTGATACCACTGATGCGTACTGCGGACGAGGATGAGGATGCTGGTACATGTAACGATGTTGTAAATGATTTTTGTACATATTTAAAGAACATTTTAAATACTCAATACAGGGTGTGTATAAATTCTGAAGAGAATATCTTAATAAAAATAGGTGCGTTAAGTTCACACCGCACAACTTTCCGACTATGCACACTATTCGATTCAGTAGAACTCGTCAATCTTAAGAGTATATATGAGAAATAAATGAATACGTTTTGATATCACTTAATTTGCGGCCAATTTCCACTTTCCGAAAATCGGTGCGTTAAGTTCATACAGCACAACTTTCCGACTATGCACACTATTCGATTCCGTAGAACTCGTCGATCTTTAGAGTATATATAAGAAATAAATGATTACGTTTTGATAATACTTAATTTGTGGCCAATTTCCACTTTCCGAAAATAGGGGCGTTAAGTTCACACCGCACAACTTTCCGACTATCCACACTACTCGTCGATCTTAAGAGTATATATGAGAAATAAATGATTACGTTTTGATATCATACTTAATTTGTGGCCAATTTCCACTTTCCGATAAAAATTACTTTTATACGAACAACGAGTTTTACGAAATCGTAGTGTGCATGGTCGGAAAGTAGAAACAGCAAAATATTACAAAATATCAAATTTTAGGCACTTACCACAAAAATATAATCGGCAAAACCAAATACCTCCTTGAAATCAAATACTTAATTCATGAATCACGGAGCCGTAATGATTTTGTTTATTATGAAGTTGATACATTTTCGCAGCATCAAATTAAATTTATTGCAAAATTAATTCACTCAATTCATCAATTAGAAATAAGTCGATTTAATCTTATAATTCGAGAACGTTTCTACATCTTCTGTCAGTAACTTGATCTTGATGTTGAAATTAAGATTTATTTTTAGCAACGCCTAAACTTTAAATGCGGAAATTCAAGCAAATTAATCTTGTAATTTAATCCCATTCACAAGTGGATTAGGTTCAGAGGGCGTTAAGGTACGCTTTGGAAGTTGGTTTACTTTATTTAGTTATTTTTACTTTCCAACCATGCCGAAAGTATATGGTAAAGAAAGTTATGTATTCGGTCAAAAAATTGAAGTAGGATCTCTACGAATTTTGCTGTTTATATAAAGTTTTTTTGACCGATTACATATCTTTCCGTATGGTCGGAAAGTGAAAATCTGTGCTGATTCGCACCGCACAAATTTCCGACGATGTACACTAATATTGTAAAACCAATCAATCAAAAATAGTTTTACGATCGACGACTTCTACGCCATCGTATTTTATATGATCGGAAAGTTGTGCGGGGAGAATCCGTAACGATTTTTTTTTAAATTTCCTTCTCGTTCCAATCCTGTAAATCCTAAAATTAATCAAATTATTGCTCCAATAAAGGAGTGGACAATTTGCGTCAATTTAATTGTTAATGAATAATTAACTAACACACATATTCCATGCGGAATTTAGTAGGTAAGTACTTTGGGCTACGTTCCGAATCAATTTCCATTCATGCCCGTAAGTCAAGAAGTCGCTCAGATTTCGATGAAAAAAAAAACGCCAGAAGCGTTCAGATTTTATTCCCGGATGAAACATTTATCTTCCCACTCTCGAAATCTCGACTGGGAGAAAATTAAACAAGTACACCAACTATAAACTACAAGAACGTGATTTTAATTCCGCTTTCCGAATTCCGAGTTCTTTTCAATTACTTATTCATTCAGACATGTAAAATACATTAAACAAATCTCAAGGTGCAAACCTTCATGAATCTAGAGTGAATTTACCTATCCTCATTGTTTACCTTCGCTGCAAACACATTCCATGAATCGGAACGCACCCGTGCTAAATGAATGTTGTAAAGTGTGCGTTTGACAAAAAACACTTCTATAAGTGAAATTAATTCATTTTGTCGTTTCAATTGAATGCAGAAATATGTGGACGCCGAACAATGAGCTTCCAAACATTTATGTTCAATTTGATTTCCCATACGAAACACCTTTCTCTTTTAAATTGTGAAAGAGCCGATCTACGCACTTTAAGAACAAGAGCTTCTTGTTCTTTGTTGTTAATGCTTCAATATGATTGCACCTTCCATTGTAAAAGCTTCACTTCAATGTGAGAAATTTAATAAAGCTATAGAACAACAGACTCAAAGTTCCAAAACGTTTTGAGCGCTTCATCTTCATTGTTTGTTTTTCAAATTTTCACCTACTTCCGCTATACATTTCATCTCGTTAATTAATAATGCTAGAAATGCAGTTGTTTTTGTTAGCAATGAATTCCAATACCTATACCAACAAGTCAATTAATTTTGAAAGTAATGCTATAAGCAAAGTTTCGTTTAACGCGTATTTTCGTCATTTAAATTATGCATATTGGAATTCACTTGATTAATGTGAATGCTTGCACTTCATAATATCAGGGGCGTAACTACAAATTTTCAGAATTTTAAGTGCACTTTTTGCAACACCTGCCGCTCCACCAGCTAATGCACCTAATGCACCGTATTAGAGGTATTAGAGGGAAATAATTTGTGGTGTAGTAACATTGTGTACGATCCTCTCTCGCAGCACGGCCATACTCCTAAAAACAATACACAATCGAGTTACTGAAATGCTCCAGAGTAGTTACGCCACTGTTCTCATTGATTAAGTGTCTGCGTACGTATTGTCCAGCAGCAAACAACATTAACAACTCAATTAACGCTAGACTAGAACGCAACAACGTTCTGTTGGTTTGGTACGGTAATGTCAACATTTGTATAGTGCTCTTACAGTGAACCAACGGAAGAAGTGCTACATCAGTGGTACTGATTCTGCGTGGGAAGGGAATTCTAAATAAGGACGTGGTAATTTAGCGCACGCATAAATTTATCGAAAGTTAAAGCTCGAAGCTTGAAGTTGTGAACGCATCACATCTGGAAAGCATGAAAGCGTTGATTTCAGGAATATGAAGATACGCAACGTTTGTGTTCAAATTCGTCCCTATTGCCGTATGAAACTAAATGTAGATGGCGCTGAATTTTATTAATATGGTAGATACAGTGAGGTAAAAAAAATAATTTATGGCAAAGCCATGCTTGTTTTTAATACGCCAATCTTCTGGGGTTCCCACCAAAATGATTTAAAATTCAATGGCAATCAAATAGAAAAAGCTGTTTTTATTACAGTTTTTCCTGACTATTTTACTTTTTCTATTTACTATCAGGGGGACACGGGTTAGATAAAATGGCCAATAGTAAGGTGAGTACTGCCCATAGAGTTATAATATTTCTACAGGGAATATTGTGTTTCATTAATTTTGAATATCGAGATCTAATTATTCGGTGCTTAGCGCCCTCTGGTTCTCTGGGGTCTGATTCAGGTACGAATTTTAACATAGACATTGTGTATCTTGTTCTACTTCTTGCAGTCAACATTGAAAGTGCCTTGGCAGCTAACTATAACATTGAAAACGTATGCAGCACTAATATACAGGGTGTAATAACATTCAAACAAATAATATAGTAAAATTATGAAATTCAGCACTTTCACATTTCATTATTTTCAGACTGTTCCTACAGTTTTTGAAGCTTTGCTATTATCAATTATAAATATATTTCTTCTAAACTCCCTGTAAATTGTCCTTAAATACAACTTTACATTTCTTGTAGGGTATATTCATGGAATATCCGTTAGAAATACATAAATTTGCCACATGAATAATTACATTGAATGTCGAATTTAATTTAGGATTAAGACGTTTGAGTTTATATGCTTGTTGGTTTGTTTAGGTACCTGATATAAACCGCACATACGTTTTTGCAGAGGCGGACCGCTAGCTTTAGGGGCCCTGGGCTAACACTATTTGGGGGCCTACCCAATTAACCAAAGTCTGAATACTTGGATGATAAAATGGGGCAATCACGTGTCTCGCACTCTGTAGGAGTTAAACTCAATTTTGAACTTTTTGCGATATATCTACACCAAGGTCAAAATTATGAGGAGACATGCCGACGATGACGGTGAACAGTCAAACAGAACAATGAAATAAAAAAGTGAAAAGTTTCAGGAACGCGACAGCGGATGGGCCTTATTTGTTTTATCGCGTCTTGAAATGAACATTAATAAGTATTCGAGCGCAAACGTACGACTGTATAAGAAGGGGCCCTTTGATTGCACGGGGCCCTGGGCTGCAGTCCATAAAGACCCTGCCTAAATCCGCCTCTGCGTTTTTGGGCGAAATAACTTCAGACTCTTGGTGCTTTCACCATTTATGCCTACATAATTTAGCACCAGATCCTTCTAGTTTACCGTTAAAATGAATTAATTATTATAAGATGCCAACTTCATCAATAATACATAAATATAATAAATTAAAGACGTTCTCGTTGTTTATTGTTATGTATGTAAGTACCTATACTTGTATCGCCTGGATTGGTGTAGTTTTGGCAAAACTATAACAAAACGTTTGTTTTGACCTGCTTAATCGTATCACGATTTCAAGGGTTGTATAAACCCAAGAAGCAATTGAGAAAGAGCAAATTTGTTAGTTGCCTGCTTGGGCTTGCTTGCTAATAGATTGAATCGTCACAATGGACAAACGACAGAGAAATGGACAAAGGTAACATCGTATAAGGCGTTATTGTTTCTAATCAGGATTAACGAGGGGAACATGTTTTATCAGAATGGCTTTTCGACGTTGTGAAAAACAAGTCTGGATTTTATCACCTATACATACTAACAACATTATTAGAAAAAAGGTATGCTCCAGACAAAAACGACATTTCGATTTAGTCGATGTCGAAGGACACTTTTTTAATTAGATATTACTTTGAAAATAATTAGAATCAGAAGGAATCCGAAAGCAATCGGAAAATATTGTAACATTTTTATGAAATTTCCTTTAATTAGTCCTTTCCCATTGAAATCGTTTACCATCTGGCACCCGTTGGCAAAATTTTTGATATTTTTGGAATACAATTTTATTTCTCTATAACACCCTGTATATGGGATGAATAGAACACCAAAAACAACAAAAATTCTGACGGCTTTTTGTATTTTTTAACAATGGCATGGAAAAGCTATTTTGTTCAAATAGAACGCATTAAAATCAATAATTCACAAATACACAGGTAAAGAGGTAAAAAAACATAAGTCCGGGGCCGGAGATTACTTTTGCCTGAATTACGAAGACTTTTTTATAACAATAGAAGCTGGTTGTCAGTAAGTGAAAAAGACAGTTTTCGTAAGTGAAAATGAGTGACGTTTCCAAAAGAAACGACAAACTTTTAGAACCGAAATTTCTAAATTTTCGATTTTTAAAAAAAGTTTTTGATGAAAATCAATTTTAATGTCTGATAAATTTCTAAAAATTAATTAAATCTAGGATGTCAGTAATTTATTGAAATTGTAGGTAATTAACCACTATGGGGAAAACATATTACATCCTTTAAAAGCATTTCTACGAGAATTACGTTAACTCGTGAAAAATGAAGAGTATATTTCCATTGAGAAATGGAAATGGAAAATGATGCCTATAGTACAAAATAAGAAAATTTTAAAGGATCTATAGTTCTTAGAATTGCTTGTGATCAGCGGGACATCATCCTTAACGAAGCGTGCGAGCAGAAAGTATATTTTATTTTTAACGATAATGATGCTGGTTGTTACGACAAAAATGTTGTACCGAAGTTAAGTGTCTAACAAAACGACAAAATTTTATCAATTTTTAAATTTAACGAACTTTCCGTACTTCCTATAATTTTACAGTTTCTTATTGTTACGTCCTGATTTTAACTTATTAAAATATTATTTCTAGTCATTTTAAAGCAAATAATAGTATATTATTATATGAGCGATTATGATAGATTATTCACGATGATGAATAATTGTGATATTCTCGATGAAGCAACGAACCAGCTGTAACAATATGGCGGGCGATACGCTTTATGATCTACGAATATACGCGATCAATGTTATTAAATTAGCAGTGAGTTATGAAAATCCATAACTCACAGTAGTGAGTTATAGGTACCATTATTCACTGAAAAATCCTAATAGTGACCATTTAACTAAATAGGTGTAGAAAAAAAATTTGTCAATGGAAATGGTCTTGAAACAAATATTTGCAGAACAAAGTACCATATGCAACTATTTACCAACAAAACGAAAACACAGATATTTTCCCTGGTGCCCATGTTATTGAGTTATTATTGGACCTCATTGGACTTCCGCATGTGTGCAAAGTTTGCGATTCCTCATCGTCCTTGCAGTAAACGCTTGAGACTTGTTTTACTAATTTTCGAGTTTTCCAACACCGGCTTACATAAAGAGTATCTATATTAAACAGAACTGAATTAAACTAAAGAATCGAGTTGTGCTCTGTGCTCGTTGCATATGTAGAAGAGAAAATGGAAGGATGCGTGAGTTGTGAAACGCAAGGACGAAGGGCCCGAGCAATATATTTTACTGCTGGCAAATAAATGGTCCGCAACGATGTTGTTTAACAATGAACTCCTGTGTACCCGCAATCAATCAATATTTGTTTTTGTATTGTCAGCAACCAGCAAGAAATTCATTATTAAGTCATTATACATAAATACAAAAAGTTTTAGATTTAGAGGATAAAAACTATTAAAATTATTAAGACTAATAAATGAAACAATTGCCTCGATGACGCTTATACTTTGCAAACACGTATTCTAATTAAAGAAAAATACTACCTTCCAACTTTGCAGCTCGATCAAAGGCGCCATCAGCAGACATGTTTCGGTCTTGTTCGACCGCAACAGTGTGGAGAAGTAGATCGAAAGACTAAACGGAAAACGGAAAAACATCAATGAATAGGATGCCAGGACACGATTCCGCCGTAGAAAGGGGAGTAGCTACAGTCGTTAATAGGGGACTATACATATAGATATACTGTCACCACGACAAATTAAATATAAAGAAATAACTCGTAACTACATCTAACGGCATAGAACGAATCGTATGGCGGAACGCAGTCGCGAGTTCAACATGGGGATTTTAAACTTTTATTTAATTTTTAATAGTTTAAAAATTATTAAATTAATTAATATGCCAACGGAATAACTAAATGGGTAACGCTTTAATTACCATTTCTGTTTTGCGCAATTGATAATTATGTAAAATCAGCTGTAAAATAGGTTGGTAACACTGTGAAGCTAAAGTAAAACTTCCTAGCATAAATTCAGTCATGAATAACAAAATTGAAATTTATTTAGCGTAAAACTGGCGTAAAACTGGCCGATGAGCTTTTGTGTTCGTGGAATAAAGAATATATTTAGAAAATTCCATATAAATCGAATACATTTACAATTTCAAAATTAGACTTTGAACAATTAAACGTATTACCTACACAATAGTTAATAGTTAAATTTAAAGCCCAATAGTTAAGAAGTTATTGCCAACATAAATTGGACCCAACATCCTATAAGATTGTTTTGTAGTTGTAATACGAAATTAATTTCAGTTATTACAGCCGTAAGACCATTTCAATTTATACAAGTGTACCTACACTATCTACATTGCAAAGTTGGTTTAATTTTCCTTCACATTGTCCTTGCGTCATTGCATAGTGAATACTTATGTCTGTTTTTAGTGGTATAGAGTATAGACGTATAGTATATAGTAAAGGCGCATTTACAACTGCGGAATTGTAATTGCAGAGAGCTTGCGTCGAGCTCCTGTTTGATTAAGAAGTTTAAAAGCTTTTGCGGAGAGAAACTATGTTTTTCTACACCTATTTAGTTATATGGTCATTATTAGCATTTTTTAAGTGATTCATGGTATTTTAAAAATTACTGCAATTAAATACATTGATCGCGTATCAAAGTTCAACAAGATTTAACAAATTTGAAGTGACCGATCGATTTGATCTATATGATCTAAAATCTCGAAGCAACCATAGTAACCCGAGAAAAACTGTCAAAACTGTATGTGATAGCCCGCCATATTGATTCACTTGTCAGTTCATCCATAAATCACACTTTGTATTTTTTGTTAAAAATATAGTGCAAGGTGTAGAAGAAGTATAGTATTATATTCGCGATTATGGCCTTTACTCACTCAGATGAATTTACGCCAATTGTCTGGCAGCTCGTGGTC
>JARJEB010009302.1:0-21831 GCA_030264535.1 Liometoxenus newtonarum | reverse complement strand
TTTCAGTAATGCAACAGTAGAAGATTCATATTCAAACCAAAAAAAAAAGGCAGTTGAAACGAAATCGGATTGCTGCCGTGACATTTCGCGAAGCAAATTGGATAATATCCTTATCTTTTCGTGTTTTGCAAGGTGCCAGACTAAGTTAGTCCGTGATGAATCGCTATGATAATGTATGCAACCCACAACACTTGACAATAGAATATCATGGCAACCACGTACGCAACGCACAAACGAAAACGTCGATTGAAAATAAATCGCTGCCGCTGCCACTGCCACGCCACTGCGTAGTAAGCAAAGCAGCGGGTTTAAAATTAAATCAAAATTGCTTTAAATATAAAAAAAAAATAGAGATAACTGAGCGATGTCTAGAGTCTACGAACGAGACGAGTCTACTACGTCGTGTCTCACTCTCGATGTCAATGTAATCGCAACACATAATTTTAAATAGATACGAATAAACAATATATACTCGTATATGTAAAACGTACCTCTTGGATTTAGCCTTTCGGGGTTGAACCATGCATCTGGAAAATAAACAATCAAACGTGTCAATGAACCGTCATTTAGCTTACTGTTTGATGAATCATTTCATGAATTACTTATCAACAAATATGTTGGTTGATACAGATAGCATTCACATTTTGCTAAGCCAGCCAATAAGACCCACATCTAACATGTTATCTTACTCTCAGAAATGTTAAGTTTATGATGGCCTTTGCCAGTTTGCTATTGTTTATCAATGACGATAACAAACAAAGCAACCAGCCACCAGTGCCATTGGACCAGAGTATACGAAACAATTCAAATTTAAAATTGGAATTCAACAACAGGAAGAACAATCAATCACAAACGTTAGTTCAACAAAACATTTATGTGAAACTTAATAAATTAAACAATCGGCACTGGTTGGTTCCATGATTTATTACGAAAAAAAAAACAACACAACGAATGTTGAAAAATAAAATCAACTATTAAATCGTCAATTGAGAGCTCTAAACCGAAAAACCGCAGTCACATGGGCTATATGGCCATGGAATAATAAAAATTGTCGAGTACTACTTAAATTGATAATTAAGCAATGCTACAAGGTACTAGAAAAATTCGGATGTGCCAACAAAAAAAAAAAAAAAAACAAATTAAACGGTGCCTTAGTAGCAAATTGAAGAAAAAAAATAAATATGAACTTATGTAATACATATTTTATTATTTGTTATAATCAAAAAAAAAAAATCTAGAGTGGTTCTTGATTTTAAAGAAGAAAAAAAATTCGTTTCACGTGACGCATAAACTCGTGACAAAAATATTGCAAGTAATATGATGCAATGTTGTAATATTAATTACCAGAATATACAATAAGAGATAATGGGGTTTGGTGTAATATTTAATACTATTCTTCAAGAAAAGAAAGATGGTCTCTCACGTACATGGCGTAAAAAGAACGCATAACAAACTCCTTCCCTGACACTTGGTGCTGCAACACTTCTTGTCGCCACCTTTCATTTTGCACACGGTTTCGGTGGCATCGTCGATGATCTCTTCGACTGCTGCTTTCACGTTTGTATTATCCATGACTAAGTATCTATATTTATACAAATATTTTTTCACTGACAACTATGACCCACCAAATTTACGCACTGAACTGAGAATATACCCTAGTTTTTCCGTAAACGCGAATATATATATATATATATATGTATATATAATAAAACAAGTTTACGTGTTAAGCTGGACTGAAAGTTGAGCACGAGCTGGAAAAACACCAGGTCACACAACAAACGAACTTAGCATAGGTATGTGTATGTGTATATATTCAGCTCGAATTGCGAATATCCCTTTATCGTGGCAGTAGTCGGTAGTGGAATAATAATGGCACTGGGCAAGCGTCGTTGTATCGATCGACCCGTTCGACTTCGCGTATAATAATATTGAGAGAGGTTTCGTCTTTTCGCCGGCAACAGCACACTACGAATGACCTGTTATGCTAGTCATTCGTATCTCGTATGTGTGTGATGTCCGCACTTGCTTGTACTTGCAAATGACCAACGAGGTATAGTAATCAAGTGCACGACGCGACGAACATATTCAATGACATCGTCGTATTTAGAATTACGTATATGTATATGGATGGCGTTTGTAGGCATGGTATAGACAAATAGTTTTCGAGTTTGAGGATGCATTGCAATGGGAAGGGGCCCCAGCAACGACGACAACGCTTCGACTTTGCCCTCCAACAATAACTCCGCATTATTACAAAAACAATGTAGTGACGTTGTTGAGAGGTTGAGGCGTTGTCATTAACGAACCAAGGACTTTGTTATCCACGGTCCAGGTCACTGTCCATAGACGACGGTCGACAGAAATCAAAGAAATCGTCGTTTATTTAAAAACTGCTTTACGAATTGGCATAACTAAGTCGTAATTCGATTGCAAAATATTGCAACATCATGCGAACAAACCTATCTATAACTATAAACCAATTTAAATTCAATTTTTTTTTTTTTTGCTTCACTATTGCGTAATGACAGTGGTTCCCAAACCGTGCTCCGCGGAGCCCTTACGAATTGGAATAACTAAGTCGTAATTCGATTGCAAAATATTGCAACATCATGCGAACAAACCTATCTATAACTATAAACCAATTTAAATTCAAATTTTTTTTTTGCTTCACTATTGTATAATGACAGTGGTTCCCAAACCGTGCTCCGTACGCCTCTGTGGGGCTCCGCGGACGATCCACGAAATTAAAACAAAAAATTGATTGAATAACAAAAGAAATGAATAAAAATGTATCAATACAAAGAATCAAAAATACTTTCAGATTGAAAATTTGCCAAGTTCAATGTACCTAAGTGCAAGTAATTTTTTAATTTTTCGATAGCCCAAAAAGACATGTTTGATAATTTTGAATTTTTGCATGGATACTAAACATGTTTAACGTGAACAAGAAACCATCAAGCTTAAATTCAGCAGGATATGAGACCGTATGAGACTCTTATAGATTTAACATCTTAAGCCGATCTATTGGAAAATTACAAATTTCTTGTAATTTTAAGTATGGCAGGCCCAAGGGGCTCCGCCGTAAGAGTTGATTTAAAAAAATGCTCCGCAAGCCAGAAAGTTTGGAAACCGCTGCTCTAGAGTGTCACCCTTCCCATTGCGTTTACACACTTTACAATTTACCTTCATATTATGTTTTCATTGTTAATGAAGTTAATGTTAATATTGTTTATTGTATTATATATGTATGCCATATATTTATTTTTTAATGTATACTTTTTTTGGTACCCTGTAAATTCCCATAAGTTTCTACTTCTAGTACTAGGTCCTAGGTAACTAAAACTATAAGTAACTAAATTAACATAGTAAGTAGCGAATGAGTACTAGCTACCTACAAGCGACAAAATTATCCAAAAACACAGATCCGAAGTAACTAAAGTAACGAATATTTTGTAACGATTACTCCTTGCAGAAGTAACGAATAGTTACGAGTACATGAAAGTAACTGAAATTCCCATCACTACAACATGCTGTAATTAGTGGTTTTTACAAACAAGACTGCTTGGAAACTACTTGCTCTGGCTTGGTTGATTATGGGGACTTTTTTTTTGGTCACGTCCAAGAAGTGCTACGAATTTTTCTTTTACGAATGCGTGCGCTAAATCTCCGCTAGATTCGTAACTGCTCTGAGCCATCTCTGAGTGATCGGCCATGTTTTCTAGCTACTTTGAAATCCTCTACATCTCGGCTACTTTTGTAGCGGTGTGTTAAAAAATCTCACTAAAAGAAAAATAGGGAAACCGGGAGGGAAACTAAAGCACAGAACGAAACCTGAAACCGAAACCAAGATTGAAACAGAATAACAGAATCGAAAATAAAGAGCTTAGCGTTAAGACGTGATACAGGGATTTCGGTTTGTTTCGTACCATGTTGTAGCCGCTTTCGTAGAAACGCATTCGTAAGTCACCGAACCGCTATTGACTGCTACTATTCCAGCGGCTACGTAGCCGCTAAGTCTTACGAATGAACCCATTCGTTGCAATGCATTGGATACGCTGTCATTCTTAATGTGACGCTTTACCTCGTCCGGACGACGCTCAATCAACCTGAACGTACCCCAGGATGCCAAAGGAACGCAATCCCTGAGAGATCAGGTTTAGAAAATAGATGTGGCTATTTGCACTTACTGTAGGTACGAATAATTGGCTATTTGCACTTGCTGTAGGTACAAGTACGTTTAAAACCATTTACGTTTTGTGTTTTTACATCAAACTCTGGCCAACCCCAATAAAGAAATAGCCTATTTCTTAGTAAATGCCGCTAGAGTGCAGTAGTGCATAACCAGAAAAACTAATTCCTGTACGAAAGCGCCACAAAATGTGAAAATAATATGTAAATTCTGGCAACAGATGGCAGCACGAGTCTGTCAAAGATTACTATTGCGGCTTTTGATTTGATCCAAGGAGGGCCGCACATAAACAACTCCAGTACTAAACATTGTTCGATTTGGCTTAGAGTTGTACTGGTTTTGTTTCAATGCAGTTATTATTGGCTAAACGAAGCAGAAATGTCCACAAATATGAACAGATGCCTTCCACAAATCTAACCAGATTTCCACAACATGGGTTCTCGTACTGGTAGTAATCATTTGATTTTGATGTTCGCCATATTTTGATATGGAAGATTGCTTGTAATATCTCTGACCCTTTGCTATTTTGGACCGTTGGACGTTTCTGTATCTCCCTCCAGTGTAATTTCTTTACTGGAGACACAATTGAAAATACTAAGATCTTTCAATATAAAAAAAACTATGACTTAACCTCCTCCTCCCAAACTATTTGTTTTAGATATGTATTTTCTATTCCATTAAATGCATACAATTCCAACTCCAGAATCCCTGCCTGAATACTGATAGGTTATTCCTATAAAAGCGATAAAGTTAATATAATCATTGGTAGTGTGCTGCGGGCGGACAAATTGGCAATAAAAATGTCCTCGGCGGCGTATTTGGGGGTGTGCAAGTAATATGAAGTATAAGCTATTGAGTGGATGTGTATTAGAGGGTGATTTGCCCCCTTCGCTTCGGTTGCGACCCCAATCTCATGGGGTGTGCTAATACACAACTAATAATGCTATGTTAACACTTCCGGTCCAGTGAATCCGACGAAAGGGGAATCCACTGGAAATAACATCCCATCGGTTACCGATGCCAATGCCAATATTATACGACGCGTGTGTGTTCATTTATTAAAGAATTATGGTCTCGCATTATACATTTTACGCTTATTACTCTTATTCATCGCTAATGCGATGTGAACGTTAAGACGAGACTCCGAACCCGAGCAAATTATCGAAACGATGTAATTAGTTTGTCGTTTAGTTTTATTCAGTTTCAAAGCCGAATTTAAAGTATGTACCTACATATACACCGGATTAAGAATATTCGTATTAGGTATACCAAAGAAATTTTACGCTCCTTTTTATTGTTTAATTTGATAAATTCTCACAGAACCATTTTCAATGAATTATACTAGGAATTATATATGGCTTTTGGACAACTTTATCCTTGAGAATATGATTTCACATTCGTAAAGTTAGTTGAGTTTTTGATTTATTGAAAATATTTTTGGTAATATTAGGTATACTTATTTATATTTAAATTTCGGTGTGAAAAATAGTGTGCTTGCAAACTTTTCAGGATTTTTTTTATTGGTAATAAAACTTTACTTCTTTAATTATCTAATAATATAAATTATTCATTTTGCAACATTTGTGGATTTAAAAATATTATTTTAAATAAAATGTAATGTAATTTGAAAAAATAAAAGTCTCTATATTAGTAGTAATTTTCTTTATATGGAACAATTCGGGAGTAATAAAATTTGATTCGACAAAGTAGAGAAGAAGCAAGAAACGAATAATAAACAAATAAAGAGAACTGGCGCATCGGTGAAACGGAACGACGGTCCCCAAAGTGTATTTTTCTTAATATAAGAAGGGTAACTCTAAAGATTCCGTTTTATATTGGCGCACGGACATATCCGGATACGCGAATTTATGGTTCATTAAGTTCGACATTAAAGTTGAAAAAAGGAGATCGCCAGTCGGCTTGGGATTATAAATATTTCTGGTAGATAAAACGCGTAAAGTGCATAATAAAACAGGTCGGATTGTGGATGTAAGTTTCTGGGAGTTGGTTTGGGAATCATTCAGTACCTACTTACATAAATGTAGTTTACTATAACAGCAAAGCATATAAGCGGAGCCGGCGGCCGGCTGGAGACATCACAATTTGTCCACATGAATAATGCCAAAGCGATTTACTCGGCCACTAAAAGCCCTATCAGTGACGCATAGTCTTCTCCTTTCGTCCTTTGCAATTCTCAATCATACAATCGATAAAAGTTATATGTTTGCAGTTTGCATTAAAGATAGGTTTATAATCTTCTGTGCAACGACGAAAAACGACTGCGTGAATCGATCAAACCAGTAAAATCCAGAGAAAACGAGGGACGGAATCAGGGAAGAGTGAACGCATTGAAATATTTTGAAAAAATAAATAAATAGAGACACAGATTTAAATACATGTGTCACGGAACTGAAGCACTAAAACGAAAAATATAATTGCTAAACTTGGGATGAGTTAAACGATCTACGTCATCGACCAATTCGCATTCTTCATATATGCTTTACTCTTAAAACTATGACCAGAGACGGATTTAGGTGTGTGCTATAGCCTAATGCCGCCAATAAAGGGGCGGTGGCTCTTGTGTCAAAAAATAACCCTCAAGGAGAACTATTGCTGTTATCAAGTACCTACCTGTACTTGCGTTAAAGTACTTTTTTAAATAAGGTCAATATAATCTTCTTCCTAATATTTTTTTAGAGAGTTGAAATGAATGCTTCCTGTGTTTTCATAGGCGCCGCGAGGGGGTGGAAGAGAGTGCACTTGCCCCTTGACTTTTAATAGAAACACGCATGAGTTCAAAACACATCACACAAAATAAATTTTAAGCAAAATGCGTAAAAATTCAAAATTAATTCCTAATGGTCTCAAAAATTATGAAAATCCAATTTCCACAATTTTATGTAAATGTAAATTGCAGTCTTTGGTGCTAAATCGATAACGTTTTTTTTTTCGCCGACCACTACGGAAAACATCACTTTTAGTCAATGTTTACGGGGTGTAAATGTTGCGTATTTACCACGCAAAGTTCTTTCCTCCAGTACACATGCGCATTAAATCAGTATTTCGTTTCCTCCATTACACAGGCTCACAAAATCCAAATTTATCGTTTACCACTCTGCACAAGCGCACAAAAATAAAGTCACATGCATGATCACCAAATCATCATGGTTATATGATCAATCAGATATCAATTTGTTAAATTAGCACAAACGTCACAAAATTAAGAAATGTCAATGCATGTGAATGTATGTGAATGAAATTGAATTATAAATTGTAATTTTGATTTAAAAAATGTGTTCGGCGAAAAAGTATCGTGTGCTACTCGTGCTCGTGTGAATTGAAGCGCTCGACTACTTCTAGCGCTCCAAACGTTCACACTCGCCTGGATTTGTCTGCTTTTCGCACTAGTTCCACAATATACTATTCTTTCTCTTCTGCCTTGTATATGTGTAGATATCTATAGATGTTCTTGCATGTATCAATATATCGTTTCCAAACATGAAAACAACTCTTCCATCATAACAGCGACGGCGAAATGGTTGATTAGACTAGACATCATCGTTTTGTTATTGCTATTCCGTTTCACATAAGATTCTTAGGGGTTGATATAGTAGTTGGTCTGGATGTTGCAAATGACAGAATTGCCGTACAACGATGTGATCAGTCGTCAAAACAAATTTACGAACCGAGTTATATACGCATCGGGATATACACACATCAATACTCTCCGACCAATGTATCGAAATTATATGAGAAAAGTAATGTATTCAAGCCAAAACTCACTATATAGTCGAGATTTTGAAATCTCCACAAGTCAAAAGAACATAACTATTACTATATAAAAATGCTCTTACACTCAGACCCTACATGTATTGTCAATAGAAACTTTATATGAAGGTTAATTATAAATCTTAATGTTTTGTTCTTTCACTTACATTTTTTAAATTTTCAATTTTGTATCGCACAATCGCACATAGAATTCAGAGCAATTTTTTGACTCAACGATGAATGAATGCAGGGAAATTTCATTGCAAATAGTGTATTTTTATATTTTCATAACTTAATTGGGGTTGAGAAATGATAATGCGAGTGTGACCTCCACATTTATTGCATATTTACAATTATGATGACGAGTCAAACACTCGCAATTCGTTAGTGCGGTGTTTGAAATAAAAGAAAACCGAAGCACGATCAAACGAACCAACGAATGTGTATAAATTTCCGAAGAAAGGGGCTGCTTGATGAATGAACTTGGCGGCATTCAAGGATCCATTTACTGCAGATTTGAGCAGAGAGTGTGCGGTCGTTAGCGTAAGTAACACGGGAATTAGGAGGGCTTCTTTCGCACAGACCGGAAACAATACATGTACGCATCCATCTTCCGGGAGGATGGCAAACCGCACAACCACTACTTTATACCACCCCCTGTAATACATATAACACATAGTATTTATTTGTCCCCGCAGCGCTGGCGTATATGTTGATGCATATACACTTTTTACAATCATACATCACTCGGTCTAACACATGGATATTAACTTGCTTTACTAATACAAATACCACAACAAATACACTACGAACTCAAGAACGGGTAGTAGAGCGCAAAGGCAAGGCTGCAAGTTGAATGCAGAGAAAGAAAGCGAAGCGACCGCCGCCTCCTAAAATTCATTGGCTATGCCGCCAGTACCGGATTCAGCTATGGACTCTGTCGTCAGTAATAATATTTCCTTTTATTCTTTATAAATTTTTAATATTTAAATTTTTGAATTACACCAACATGCCACCATCGATAGTTATTTATACAAATACTAGTAAATTCTATTGTTATCATTAAGATGTTAGAAATTATTACTGAATGATGCCAATGAATGCGTGAAGATGCCAATAAGAAATTTAAGTTATGTAAAAAATAAATATAGAACACAACCAAGGTAGATAAAGGATTACACTGATATAACTATAAAGAACTATTGATTGTGGCGAAGTTATTAGTGACTTTATGTAGGTATAAACGCTAAATCAGAGAACTTTTAACTGAAGTAATAAATATTATAAAAATTATTTTTGTTTTGTTCTTGTGTTTTGTTGTATCGAAAGAATAAATTCTTTGTTCGAAATTTGATGGATAAATTAAAAGTTGTTAGCCAAGGACCAACAAATTCCTCTATCCGGCACTGTGTACCACCACTACGAACGACTTGTCTCAAAAGCATTATATATATATATACCTAGACAGTTTCCCTATATGGAACATTGTTATTCTATTAAGGTTTAATCGCATTATGCCCGCACTTTTATTGTGCTTTTCCTTTTCGCATTATAGTTACGCATTATTCTCAGGACTATATACGATTTGATACTTATATGCACGATACGGCCTACGGAAAACACATTAATGCGTATAGAAGTGATTATTTCATAATGGAAATGAGAGTTAATCACTTTCGGAAAGTTGTGCGGTTTGACTTGCACTAATTTATTATATTATTGTATGATTTTATAATATATTTCGTATGTTTCTAGTTTAATAATATTTTCCTACAGCCAATACGAAATGGCACACTTTCGGCATAGGTTAGTTACCAAGGAAGGCCGACCCAAATTCTAGCCACTATCAAGGAAAAGTATACAGTAATTCGGAAAAGTCATAACTATGGTAAGAAAACAACATTCCCACACAGTTGTGTTATGGCAGTTTGGGTCAAAATCGTTTTATAAATATTTTATTAATGTCCTGATGGGAAAATGTGGCCGAAGGAAAACCAGTGTACCTAACGCGATTGGAAAACATTCACTTTCACACTTTCGCAATGTGTGAAACTTGTTAGACAAACTACTATTTCTTATTCCTACTATGAGATTACACTCTTTCGCCATAGGTTACTTAGCTAGAACGTGAAAATTGCTCATAACTGACTCAAATTGTAGGCACTGTGAAGCAAAATTTAAAAGTAATACTGAAAAGTCATAACTATGCTAACAAAGCAGCCAATCAATGTTGAAAGGACACTTTCTCGCACTTCATTTAAATAGCATTGATTTTGGTTAAAGTCCACGATGGCTATCAATAGTCGAATGCAAATTGGCCTATGATTTGGCATATACGAGGACATATGACAAATCTCAATCTGTTATTGTTAATCACACATTCACAGCTCGATTAATCTACTATGAGACTTTTAATAATCCCGGATCGTTTTCTGTTCAGATGCGTTTTGAATAAGCTAGCCATCTCATATGCATAGTTAATAATAGTTGTTTACCTAATAAAGTTGGAAAGTAGGTATTCACACTCACTCGATATGCAGCATCCAACGGCGACTGGTACTTCAATTTATCTCATACGTGAGAAATTGAATACTTTCCAAACTTCTTAGGTAAATTAATATTTCCTACGACAACCAGTAGTTATAGCTATTTAGTAAGAAAATTGACAAATGCTCATAGCCGACCGAAATTCTGGCCACTAACAAGCAAAAATGAAAACTACAATGCTGTAAAGTTAAAACTGGTAACCAACCAGCCAAACAATGTTGAACCGAACTTTTCAGTTTTGTTTTTATGTATTATAAATTATAATGATTTTTGCAAATAGTTCATTAATTTTCCGATGAAAAATGTGGCCATAGGAAAAACAGTATGCGATTGGAAAACATTCAGTTTCTCATGAGCGCAATGAATTGTAGATGAGTCGGAGTCGAGTGCTGCATATCGTGCGAGTGTGAATACTTTCATACCCTATTATGTAAACTATGTTTACGAGATGGCTACCTTGTTCAAAACGCATCTAAATACAAAACGATGCGGGAATAATAAATCAGCTATGTGATCAATTCAACCAAGTTAGACTTATAAAGCAATATTTTCTGTAATAAAATTTTCTTCTATGTCAATGCCTATTCTCTACAAATGAAATTAAAACTCCATTTGTAGATATTATATCGCCAATTTGGGATTTATTCAGCTGAATTAAATGTTTAAAAAAACGTAACAGAATAAAGGCACCCCATTAATTATGCATTCCCCAATTATGTCTGGACCGTTAAGTGCACATCGATAGTCGGTCGATTTAAAATTTATTTAAATCCGAAACGTATGAAGTGTATCATTTCCTTGATATCTGATGTAGATATCGGTATATTTCATGCGCGCACTTATTTGTTTGAAAAGCTTATAAAGCACATGGCGTCCGATCTGCACTTTGATAAGATGATGATTCTAGTCCGTTGTGTGTTACGCGATATTGTTATTCATGGGTAGGGATCGTCGAGGGTCTGCGCATCTACGGTTCTGTACTCGCATCTCACAGCCAGTAGCACACAACAGATCCGGTTACAACTTACAACGATTTCCATTATCTGTCGTCACCATAGCTGTACTACACTATCAAATTTTTACAAACACATATGTTTTTACTTTTTGAGAAATGCGTGTGTGAAATCTAACATTTTTAATATTACCGATTTGCTTTGTTTCAGAGTTTATTAATTTCTTCTGTATGTCCCTCTTTAATTTAATAATGTTATTGGTAATGTACTAGACATCCTGTATAGAAAAATGATTTTGTATCACAACTTACAAGTCAAAGCGAGTATTCGTGTGTTCCTTGTTGTTGATTTCTGAATTCTTTTGGTTTGTCCTTATATCTCACGGATCTGTGATCACACCTTTTTCCGATTACTCGATGCCAATTGATAACCTAACGGCAAACGAATATTTCACCACGTTTGAATGCTTGGCTTAGAGGAGAAGATTCGTATGAGATGCATATATAAAGGGCGCTGCTTTTATTCGTTCAGAAGATATTGTCTCATGCATACGTAAAATATGTATTTTCTTCAAGGTCCTTATATCATCTTTTCTTTAATTTTCCTAGGCTTTTGTACTGTGATTTCCGCTCTTTTGATGTGGTGATCCGGTGTGTCGGCGTTAATTTTTCACGGGAAATTCAGAACGGCACGTGCGCGATTTCAAATGCAAGTCTAACACGCGATATGTGGATGCACCATAGAAGAAGCAGACTATATACCGTGCTATTACCTTATCGTCGAACATAACAACTGCTATGTTCTTATGTTCGACGGTAAAATAAATGAGACAAACTCATGGCAACGGAGATTTGTATTGCTAACCCACGGACTGGGAGAGAGTGGGGATGTGGGCAGTGGCGATGCATGATCAAAGTAATTTGTATGATCATGCCGTTACTCTCAGTTGTCCATTTTGTTCCATGTCATAATTTGAATTGATCAGTGATGTACACAACCGAAGAAAAGGTAAAAATAATAAAAATGTAGGAACGAAGTCTGCAGACTGTTCGCAATTTATTTTTCATATTATATCCTGAAAGGCCAATACCTTCCGTCAGTACAATACATTGTCATCCCCAGTCTCTCCCCGCCCGTCGTTGTGTCTTTAGGAATACAATTCCTTAGGAATACAATTCCCCGTTGCCATGAGTTTGACTCGTTTATTTTACCGTACATATGCTGTGTTCGACGGTAAAATAATCGCACGGTATGTACGTGAGTATCAACCCTCATTTTCAAGTGTACACAGCATAATTTAAGAGTGCGTTAATGCGTTATATACAGAACCGGGTTAATTAATACTATATATTTACTATATAGTTTTACGTCTGCAATAAAAGTGAAATTAAGTACAAATTAAATGTACCTACGGGATATCCAGTTCGACATCGCACACCTTGGATAACTGTTTTATTTAAAATTAGAGTTACAAGATCGGTTAAATTAGCATAACGGTCATAATTCAGAGTCTACAAATTTGCTATAATTCATATTTTGAAAGTCATCATAGTTTAAATGTCCAAAATTTTTTGCGTACAGTTGCCGCTGATTTTTATATATGATGGATATGGTGACGAAAACAAATTTCTGTTTTGTAATTTACAATACTTTAAACTTTTTTTATCATCTGAAATTGAAATACATCAATCTTTACAGGTTCACCAAAATTCATTGGGGTTTAATGACCAATCCAGAGTAGAAGCTGTTAGCCGAGCAGAGTAGGCGAAGAAAATACTACATTAATTCATAATTACTCAAACTATAGATAATAGCAGAAATTAATGCTTATAAATTAGTGAAATATTTTAATCAGTTAATTCAATTTTACTCTAAATATATGGACGTTCATACAACAGATCTTCGACATTATTAAGAGTTGGTCAAATGTGTGGGGCTCAGTTAGAGAATTACCAAAACAAACGACAATAAGAAAAACTAAACCGAAGCTTAATCCAAACATTTATCCAATATGTTAATCCTTACTTTGATTGGACATGCATAATGACAATATTAGTTTGCTTTTTAGTCCTTGCTTTTGCTATTTCTTTTAATAAACACGAATGTTACCAATCTCTCATCACCAAATATTGCATGTTTTTCGTTTTTCGTGCACTTTACAGCAGAAGCTTATTGATTTTTTAAGATTTGTAAATATGAAATACGGTACTGGTTCATGCCATGTGAATAAGGGTGCGAGAGCGAGAACTTGACTATATGATCGTGGCTGATAAAGTGGTGAGAAGTGGTTGCCACTTTGATTGGATACTGTATAATTTCTTCTTCGCGTGACTAAGTATTTATTGTGCGCTTTCTGCTCCTTTAATATAAGTCGTTACTATACAAATTACACATAAGGCACGCGCTTGAATCAGTATTTATACATATAGTAGTTCTAAGTGCGCTCATTTTGTGTTTCTAATATTCACAATAACGCATGAAAAACAAAGACTGTAACAATGTGCAATATCGAAAGTTTCAAGGTATTCATCGCTTTATTTACATTTCGTTTCTATCCTTTTTGAGTCATTCAATATTATTTCTATAGGTACATCATTAATAAGTGAATAATGTCGACTGCAATCAATTTTGAATATAACGGAAATGTATAATTCATTTGGTGTTCGACTTCTAAATGATGCATTAAAAATAATATTATTTATATCAGCAATAAATGTACCTAAATATTATTTTATTTTATATTTATGTTTGCCCAATAATTCCAATGGGTATATTTTGAGTGGTATATTTATAGAAACAACCTTTACTCTACTAACTGCAACTACAATTATGACATCAATGCTCTAGCTAGTGGCAAGCTATATAACAAAAACAGATTCATTCTTACCAACAGATTCTACTTGAAAAGAAGAACCAAACCAAAGCAAAACCAAACCAAACCTCGAATTCTTCACAAGTTATAGTAAGTCTTAGAAAATAGTTGTCGATTAATCCTATATAGTTTCTTTGTTAGCAGACCGGGACCCTCTGTCTTGTTGTTTTCTGAGTATTAAGAATGTGTCACTGCAGTCTGCACAATTGACCAGTGCCAGATTTTGGCCTAGGCCAAGTAGGCCCGGGCCTAGGGAGGCACTTTTACAGGGCGGCACATTTCTATAGTGCCGGATTTTGGCCTAGGGTCTAGGGCCTAGGCCAAGTAGGCCCAGCCCGGCACTTTGATAGAAGCGGCATATTTCCGCGTTTGGCGCCAACGGCGGCACTACTACTAAATCCGGCCCTGCAAATGAACACTCTGATTGTACTGATTAGCTACAAATGGAAGTCTGGCAGTATAACCAACAAGTTATTATCGTGTACATTATCATAGAACCTAAAACCTAGAAAAAGCTACACTAGACTCAATTTTTCTATAGTTCAGTTTTTACACATTATTTTTATATTCAAATCAGTTAAAGCCTGAGTCCGCAAACATAATGTAATAAGAAACAAGATTCCTGTAATGGACCCATTTACCGACATGTTTAATATTAGATATCAAATTTACAATTTGTACTATAAAGTCGACAAATCTACGAAATATCAAAATGAAATTGGTCGATTAAATATATTTTCTCGTGCGGATCGCTTAATAATTTTGAATATATGTAAATAAAGCCAAAAGAAGTCACTACCTAAATAATAATAAAAAAACTAGGATCAAATGTAAAATTATGCTTGTATCCCCGTCCGAAATAACTAATGCTTTATTACTTCATGGCAATATTAAATTCAATGAAATAATGGTTCTCTGTGCGTTTCAAATCCGTGAATATAGTCGAATTGAGCCGGTGGTATTCAATGGCAGACGGCTAGTCGGCTGCCGCCACTTCATTGTGTGTATTGTGTGCGCTAAACACCCTTGCTAATCACCCCAATGTCCCCATCTATACGCCATAATATCACCAATACTTAACTTTTATACGCGTACACGAGTTGAGCATCAATTCACGGAAATGGGGCCCGGATCGAGAGCTTTTTCGTCTACGTTGTCCGTACTATTCATGCTACATGCTGTGCATGCATGCATGCGCACATCTATTCATAGATACTTGATACATTCCCAAATGATCAAACAATACACAAACACATGCAAGAACGATGTGCACAACAAACGATCGTTTTTCGAAAAGAAAAACTCGTCGACTTAATAACTCTTCAATTTAGAATGTAACCGAGAGAATACTTGGAAACTCTTAGGGCTTTTATGTCTGCTACATTTTACATCGACGATTCAACGATGAATTGTAATAAAAATAATAATCATAAAAGAAAATAAAAAGGCAAAAAATGAATGGAAAACCAGCAATGTGAACAGCGAAATCAGGCGCTCAATCAAGTGTAACAAAAAACAAAATCAGTTTCGCGCAATGAAAGACTCGAACAAACTTTTGTGTTTGACTGTATATGTGCATTCTACTTCTATAGTACAGCACAATATTCAGCTCTATAGCTAGTAATACATTCAATAAAAGCACAACGATATGGCGAGAGCTATTATCCCATGTTGAACTTTGCTCATTTTGTGTAAGCTCATTGGTCGCTCATGTTCTCTACGAATACGTAAAATTAGAGGGAAATTGCTCTTTTATGACCTTGTTTCTTTCTTACAAACTACTTATGTATACACTCGCTATTTAAACTGCGAGCAAGTTATTGGTAAAATATTAGTGTGACTGATCAGAATTGATATCATCTTTGCAAGTACGGTACGGGTGGGTCTGTTTGAAATTCTTCAAACCAATCAATACAATTGTTAAAGGGAATGACTTTTTGGTTAGTGTCATATATAGTTAAAAAAGGTAACTGTGGCATTATTATCTGGAATAATGGAGATATTCCCGTCCCCCAGATGACCGATTTGACCACACACATCTCCACCTCGAAATTACATTCGTTCAAGTTCGTGTTTGAACAAACAAGCAAACGAAAAAGAAAACACGAACCCTAACGAATGCAATTTGAGCCTTGGAAATGAGGTGCAGGTTTGCAGGTTTGACTTATGTGCGCCATCTTTCTTCGGATGAGCTGATTAAAAATCCAGGCATGACGAATTATAAGTAGTTCTTTTGGATTTCTTGAGAAGCAAACATATTAGAACTGTAGATTTTATTTACGTTAGTAGTTTGTCCGTGTGTATATTTTTGATATTTTTGAATAAAATAAAATATATAGTTTGGGCGTTCCGGTGACAAAATCATATTTGTTTTTTGTGTGGTACGTGACACGTGCTGACAATATTAGAAAATTGTCAATTGGCGAACAATCAAGCGTGCGAATGCGAGCCGAGCGCATCCAGTCAACTGTTGGCTTATTGATATTCATGGCTTGGGACCCGATCGGCCTCTCTCTCCTTCCTTGCGACATCAATTTACATACTAAAATGAGCATCTCGCCATCGCCATGGTGCAAACCAAAACTGTAACACATGCTTCGCCATATAACCGCAGCATAGTCACTCGTAACTCTGCTTACCACCTAAAGCCAATTTAATCCGCGACGATGGCGTAATCTTCAAGCCTTCTCAACTCAACACCTCGCAATCTACCTATATTTGTATTGTAACACACGAAGTAAAATTATCACAAAAATCACAAAAATTATACTATTCATTCTAGAAGGTTCATACTGGCGACGGCGACATTAGCAAGGTGATGAATTTTGCTAAGATCCGGAAATGAACATTTTTGAAATGGACTGGCCAAACTGACCCGGTCTAGTCAGAACTTTAAACAACCGCACATTTAGCTCCAGTTACGTTTCATCAGGTAGAAGGCAACTGAAACAAATTAAAAACTCTGTCTCACTGTATCGCATTTAAAGGAAACAGACATCGTACAAAATGCATGTTTTGATAACACTGGGCAATCTATCAAACTATGACCAAACAGACAAGCAAATACGAGTGATTCCGACAGGCAGTAAAATGAGTAGAATGAAAGGTTGTGGGTACTTTGGCTATACTTGGAAGGCTTGGGCTGGAACTTACCTGAGACAGGTGTAGGAAGACACGGACGCTTGCAGAGATAAACGGACGACAGCTTATAAGTAATTAAGTTTATCAACGTTTATACCTTCCTTTATTTCCATTTATGTTCCTGCAAGTTCTGTATTTGGCTATAGTATTTTATATGAACATCGTAAGTGAATAGCTTGTTTATACATTTTAGCCCATTACTATAACATGAAATGTGTTAAAGTTTCTGAATAATTCAGTAATATGAAGGAGTAGATTTGAGTGTCTAATATAGATGCACAAAATAAATAATTTAATATTTAAGTTGGAGGTAATTTTTTTCAACAAGCAGTTTTTTTAGGAAGTTCTTTATTATAGTGGAAATATTGAATTGCATTTACATTACAAATTTTGTAAAAAAAAATCGGTACTAAATATCTAATATCGGCACCCAAATATAAAAAATTTTATTTTTAGTTTGGCCAGAATTTTGTAAATATCGTCATGCCCAGTACACAGTCACTTGAACACACACAGGCACACATGCGAATAGCATGTGCCTAATAAGGCTTATTTTTCTAAAAATATGACAAAATTCCGGCCTTAAAATTCATGAATACTTTTCTGGTCATGAATTCTGGGTCAGGACATTTTTGAATTAACCAGTCCCTACAATTAAATATCTCTGAAATTCGCTTATTGAGAAAACAATATTTTTTTCCACATCCATTAAATTTCGGTTCAGTTTTTATTTTGATATGGGAAAGTAATGCACTCGGGAAAGAAATAAAGTCTTATGTTTCCTGGGTTCGTGGAGATCCGGTGACCTCAGGTTCAAAGTCGACTTTTTGTTCGGGTGTATGTGCATGCCTATCTGCTTGTGTGTAAGCAAAATTGCAGACAAACCAAGCAACGCATAAGCACGAAATTTGGTACCTGGGCAGCTTTTCTCCTAATGTGAACCTGTAGTAAATAAACAAAATTGGTTTGTAAAGGAAAAAGTCCTCTGCTTGGATGTCAAACAATAAATTTGAACATAACTGGCTGAATAATGATTCAAGTACCTGAAATATATTCCTCAAGCGCAATATATTCTCTACATTTCGATTCTATAAAATATTTTCCTAAGTTGAATAGTGTGTGCCATATGAATTCTCCAAGTTTCAAATTAGTAACGATTTCAAAATATGTAGGTATGTAATATACAGGGTGTTCAGTCTATATATTTATACTGGCGATTTACGTGTGTTTGACACGAAATTGGAGAGTAAATAAATATAACCTGATTGCATGTGTTTCAATTATGATTGATACAAATTTTTCTTCTAAAGTCTTGTACTTTTTCGATGTGATAATAATTCGATTCGAGTTCTTCATATAAAATAAATCGGTCCGCACAAATATCCTATCGAAAACTAATTTTTGTCATAAAGTGCAAATGCGTGCATTTCTGAACAATTTCCATTTTCCGATCAAAATTTATTTTCCGATCAAAATAGTTTCAAGAACTCGGATTGTTTATGGTTGGGAAATTGTGCGGTACGAACCCGTATCGATTTATTTGGTTCGGTTTGGTGACCTCACCAAAGAAAAGTAAGTCACAATTTGAAAATATACTGCAGATAAAATCTCAGACCTTCGTCCAATTTTCAATTGGAAACACCCAACATTGTTGAAAAGAAACTTTCCCGCACTCCATTTAATAACATTGATTTTGGTTGAAATCCACTATGGCTAACAATAGTGGAATAATGCCAAGCGGCCTATGTATTTGACATGCACGAGGACATATGACAGAACTGAATCTGTCACTTACCCTTACCCTACAAACTTATTGTAGTGACTTTTAAAGTTATTGCTCATAACATTCATCTTATGCGTGTGAACTAACCGCACTTTCGTTTCGTTCGGAGCAAAATGCTCTAGAGTACTCTTGTGTTACCGAAGCGGCAACAGAAATAGGTACCTATATTCGCAAGGTGTGTTTGGAAAATTGTTGCAGAAATGATAGAGCGTGCAACATAATACCCACCTCCTAAGAAGCGACAACGGAAAAGCATGTTCCATGAATCCGAGAAGAAGAAACTACGATTTATTATCACGAATATTTCTTGCGAAATTAATTTCTTACTTTGGTTTCACCTTAAAAGTAGATACTCATATTTTTAACTATTTTCCAAAGTCTCCCCACTCAATCACTAAACTATCGTTATACTATCAAGAAGTAATTTCTTGACGCCGGCAACTTAAATGACGTATTGGGTCTTCCGACACGACTTTTCACTTGGGTTACATTAATTCAATTAGTTTTAACTGGGAATAATATATGATAGTAAACAAAGTACCTATAGTTCTTCGAGACTGAACAAATACATCCATACATATTTAAACAGGTTGTTAGCTAGGTAGTTTTTAATTGAATTTATTGGTTCGACCTTAATCATCATTTGCTTCCATTTGTAATTAGGATATGGTGCACTGTCCATGTTCGCACCGCACATCTTTCCGACCATGTATCCTACGACTTCGTTCGTGAAACCAGTTTTGTTCGGAAAGTGGAAATAGCATTGATTAAATCTTGATATCACTAAATTTCTATACAATTTCCACAATCCCAGTCAAAACTTTTTCAAGATTGGAGAGTTCCACGAAGTTGTAGTGTATACTGTAGGTATATGGTCGGAAAGTTGCGTGGTGCGCACAGATTTAATTCTTTGGATTTTCGTTTACCAAAAAATCAGTTAGTAGCTCTCGACTCGTGCATATGCGATTGTTTCTCAATAATTTCTTGTTCCCGTATTGCTGAATAGTGGCTATCAAATCATTCATGCTTGTATTCTATTTTGTCCGTTCACTTTTGCCGCAACTAATCGCAAGCGTAGTTTCTCTTAATTCCAGTTTGCGTTTTCTGTTTTACAACTTCTCATATTTGACATCTTTGTCATTATTTTCTCTGATAACTTCCATCAACTTCTTCCGCTGTTCTCGTCTCTACTGGCTATTGAACTTTCTTCTTTTCCCCGCTCCTGGTCGTAATAGGTAGGTACTATAAAATGATCAATTTTAATGTTGGGATGCATTAGTTAACGCAGTAAGGACATGAACGAAATATAATTGAACCACAATTGAAATGCTATACAATTGAGAGACTAACATCAAAAATTAAACTAGAAGCTTAAAATTACGAATAATTCTCATCACTTATTGAAGACTGAATTTAGCAATATGAATGAATATTTTAAATAATGAAAAAATTATAAACGAATTTGACGTATTATTAATGGTATACATATGTATTGTGTAACAAGTAACAAGGGATGAAAGGAGCATTTCCATCTCCCGTATTGGCTGCATGCAGCCATGGCATAGATGCCTTTCATTTTGAGTTCCACACAACTATTTTTCCCTACCAGCCTACCTCAGTTGATCAAAAATTCAGAATGCAATACAAAAATGAAAATAAATTTAGTAAGAATTTTCTGTCAACTTTGTTTATGCAACCCAATAATCTTTGCCATTGTTCATTTGAGCAATTTGAAAAGAAAATTGTCAAAGATTCTGAAAGGTTAAAAATAAGTACTGATGCAAATTTGTTTGTGAACTAGAAAAACTGTCTTATACTCCAAAGCCCAAACCTGAGTGATGCTTTACAAGTTCGGTTTGAGTACAAGAAAATTATTAAGCAGCGCAAATATTGTAATTATAATATTGTAATATTTGTAATTATTACAAATATTGTAATTATTACACGTAAATGCATAACTTAGATTAAAATTATCAGAAAGAATGTTCTCAAGTCAAGAAAGAAAGAGTTCTCCTAATGGATAAGCTTAGTACTAAAAGGTTCAAACTCACTCAAAACCAGCGTAAAACGGATTAGCAATAACTATGGGTACCGCTAAAACGGCAAAAGCAACTGGAGTATCCGAAAGTAGTGTTTAGTTAGATGAATTGAAGAAGAAGAAATTACGACCCACTGTTCATGGATTTGGATTCTATTATATGAAAGTACCTATATTCATCTTGGTTTATTGAAGATGTGCCTAGTTTGAGGATGACAATGCTCCAAAAACACTGAAGAAATGGGGTTATCATCAGATTCATGAACAGCAACAACAATTGGTAAACTCTTCTACTCTGATTCATGTAACTCGTTAAACAAGCATTTTCGTTGTGCTTTCTGAGGAGGTGAAGACAGGGCCGGATCATCCATTAGACCGAGTAGGCACTGTGTCTAGGGCCTACGAAAATTTGGAGGGCCTACGAAGACTGATGAGGGCCTACGAAGACTGATGACATGAAAATTTTAGACTTGAGACCTTTTCTTTTGGTCACCTAGTTTCTCGGATATAGCATTTAGCATTTTACTACTTGAGACTTGA